>NSMO01000311.1:0-15471 GCA_002588565.1 Coelastrella sp. UTEX B 3026
GTGGTTCCGGCGGTGGTGGTGGCACTGGTGGTGGTGGCGGCACTGGTGGTGGTGGCGGCACTGGTGGTGGTGGCGGTTCCGGCGGTGGTTCTGGTGGTGGTTCCGGCGGTGGTGGTGGCACTGGTGGTGGTGGCGGCACTGGTGGTGGTGGCGGCACTGGTGGTGGTGGCGGTACCGGCGGTGGATCTGGCGGCGGTTCTGGTGGTGGTGGTGGTTCTGGTGGTGGCTCTGGCGGTGGTGGCGGTTCTGGTGGTGGCTCTGGCGGTGGCGGCGGTTCTGGCGGCGGTTCTGGTGGTGGTTCTGGTGGCGGTTCTGGTGGTGGATCTGGCGGTGGTGGAGGTTCTGGTGGTGGCTCTGGTGGTGGTGGCGGTTCCGGCAATGGTGGTGGCGGTGGTGGTGGTTCCGGCAATGGTGGTGGCGGTGGTGGTGGTAACGGTGGTGGCGGTGGTGGTGGCAACGGTGGTGGCGGTGGTGGTGGCAACGGCGGTGGCGGTGGTGGTGGAAATGGCGGTGGCGGTGGTGGTGGTTCCGGCAACGGTGGTGGCGGTGGTGGTGGAAATGGCAACGGCGGTGGCGGTGGTGGTGGAAATGGCGGTGGTGGTGGTGGTGGAAACGGCGGCGGTGGTGGTGGTGGAAACGGCGGTGGTGGTGGTGGAGGAAATGGCGGTGGCGGTGGTGGTGGAAACGGCGGTGGTGGTGGTGGAGGAAATGGCGGTGGCGGTGGTGGTGGAAATGGCGGTGGCGGTGGTGGTGGAAATGGTGGTGGCGGCGGTGGTGGAAATGGCAATGGTGGTGGTGGTGGAAATGGCAATGGTGGTGGTGGTGGTCACGGTGGAGGTTATGGCGGTGGTGGTGGCTATGGTGGTGGTGGTGGTTATGGTGGTGGTGGCGGCTATGGTGGCGGTGGCGGCTATGGTGGCGGCGGTGGTTACGGTGGTGGATATGGCAGTGGATCTGGTGGCCACAAGGGTGGTGGTGGTGGCGGATACGGTGGATATGGCAGTGGATATGGTGGCAGTGGATATGGTGGCCACAAGGGTGGAAGCAGGGGTGGCTATGGCCGTGGTGGTGGCGAAGGAGGCTTTGGTGGCAGCTGGGGAGGTGGTTTTGGCGGGGAGGGTGGCTATGGTGGGGGCTGGGGCAGCTCATGGGGAGGCAGAGGAGGCAGAGGTGGGGGCCGTGGTGGCGGCGAAGGCGGCCGTGGTGGTCGTGGCGGTGAAGGTGGCCGTGGTGGTGGAGGTGGCCGTGGGGGTGGAGGTGGCCGTGGTGGCGGCGGTGGCGGCGGCGGTGGTGGTGGCGGCAGGGGCTAGAGCTGCCAGCATGCTATGGGCGCGGGCGTGGTTCTCAGGATGTTGTGCAGTCTTTGTGTCTCGTGGAATTGTATGCCAGCAGCAAACAATCAAGTCAAATGTATTTGAATGATGGAATGTATTGTGAACGAGTTGCAGCAGCTTATGATGCTTTACCGTGGTTTGAACACCAGTTTCATGAAATTCACTGGTCTGTTGACACTATGTGGCATGTGGACGGTTGATTGTTACCTTTCGCTGGTGCTTTTTCACTGATGATGTGTTATGCCTTTTCACTACAGCTTCTCTAATAGCCTATTGGTTGACGCAACCAACTGCCAGGGCCTGTTTTTTTGCCCTGCATGTTTCCAGAGCAGGTGCTGCATGGTGCACTGCATTCAAACCTGTTGGGCCACTGCCTGTGTGTATGTCATACTCAATGAGTCACCTTGCGCATTCGTCTTTGTTGCTGCAACCCGCTATCTGCTGCTCCTGGCTCAGCACTTTGGTACTGCTAGCCAGTCAGGCACTAGATAGTGGGGTGTGTCAGCAGCTTGGCCTGGGGCTCTCCCTACAAGCCTTTCATCAGGTTACAGCAGTGTGCTCATGCCAAACTTGCATTGAAAGGGCAATTTTGTTGTACTAGACTCGGTGCGTGTGCTGATCTGTCCTCTCTTCTCCTGTGAGACCTTAAATTGACGTCTGGCTGCTGTGTCTGCTTGTCTCTTGAGATTAAGCTGCGCACCAGGCAATTCAACAGTTTGTTATGCATTACTTGATGCCAGGTTCTTCCACTGCAGTGTGTACTTATGCACATGATGTGGTTGCTGGCCCAAGTCGGCACACTGCTGTGCTTTGCAGCAGAGTGGTGTTGCTGTTTTGTTGAGCTCCGTGCCTCTACATTCACTGTTGCTGTATGCTGCCGCCACATGCAGTTTTGTATGTTCTTTATGATCTTGAAAGTGCTGCAGCCGGCACACAGTGTTGATGAACGTATACTTCTCTATGATAGCTCAACAGCTGGTTAAGGCCTCTCCATGTTACATCAGGTGACCATCTGCCTTTGCTGTTTGGCCACCTTGTGTTTTATGCCTTGGGCCTCCTGGCAACCAAAAATTGTCAGTTCTTTGAAGCTCATAATCACAGTTCTGCATGATGTTACCAGGGCCAGTGCCGACGTTACAAAGCAGTAGAATGATTGCAGTACTTCAACAACAGTACAGCGTTGACAGCACACTTGTGCCAGGCATGGCAGCATACATTTTTTGCTGTGGCTGTGTAGCGCTTGCCTGCCTTTGCTGGTAGCCTGGCAGTGCATGTTGGCAAGATTGTTCCAGCCTGTATATGCCGGCGCTCCTTTTGAAGCCGTGTACTACTCTTTGATTGCGTATCAGCCAATGCCCTTCCTTTCTCAAGTTGCTTGAGTAGACATGGCACAACTGCACACATTTGGAGTACAGTCCCTCACTACAGTTCTGTGGCGCAGTCTAAGTGGTCTTTGTGCATGTTCTGGTAGCTCTGGCATGTCTTATGCAGCTTCTGTAGTCCTTAGCACGAATGCATGTGGCCAGGACATAACCCTAATGCTGTAGGATTCACGGGCTTGGTGCAGCTGCTGGATGGCACTGTTGCCAACTTATCCCGATTGCAACTGGCTCGTTCAACTGTCATTTAGGACAGCGCTCTTTTGCAGAATCATTGTTCTGTGATTGCAGTGGAACAGTGGCAATTCAGCTGCTGCACCACCAGGCACGCAACTCGGCATTAGTGTTATGTAACTGGCTTGTACTCGCTATACCATGTTACTGTCTGTAACAGTCCCAGACTCTTGTGCCTCGGACCAGGCTGTTAGCCAAGCCTCAGTGAGTCTCACTTCTCTCTCTTTGCTGCACCAAAGCAGAGAAATTTGCATTGTCATGAATCTCCTTTGCACTTGGCCGCTGGCAACATTAAAAAAGCAACCTACAGCTGGGCTATTATGTAGGCTTTGTGCACTTGCCAGCACAAACAACTCATGAACCTTCTTTGCATAGCAAGCAGTGGGTACACAAATCATCTGTCACACTGGGTGATCGTGAAAGCATGTCATCTTGTAACCGCTAGAACCAAGCAGGCGTAGGCGGCCACTTGGAGCCCTGCTCAGAATCCGGGGTCTGACTGAGAACCCATCGCAAATATGGAGCGGAGTAGGTTGCATCACCCTGGACTGCTGGACTCAGTGGCAGTGAGATTTTGCATGGAAATTGCCTGCAAGCAACTCAGTTGGGCTGATTGGGCTGTGAAGTTTTAGCTCATGCAACAGGGCTGTGTTGCAGGCCATATGCACGTGTCAACACAGGCAATCAAAGAACCTGTACACGTAAAATACAATGTGGGCATGCACACTTTGAATCCGGCTACGTTAAACACTGCCCACCTGTGCAACCGTGCTGGTCATTTGATTTGCAAGCAAGCAGGGCCCAGCCTTGACTCCACTGCAGTTTCAAGTTGCACCCATTGCACCTAGTGGTCGGGCCTCTTACTAAGTATTGCTCTTGAAATTGAAATCAAATCAGAACAGCCCCAAGGCTGCAGCAGGGGATGGCATGTGCACAAGCTGAGCTGCAGCTTTGGGCTGAAGGATCAACACGCAGCTGCGAGCTGCCCAGTGGGTTTCCCTGCTAGCAGTGTGCACTAACCGGCAGAACCTTCAAAACCGTTGGAACTTGCACCCAAACAGTTGGCAAGCATACATCTCAGACTTGTTGTGAATCTTTCAGCCGTCCCGGATGTATTTATGTCAATCGTGTGCCAGCCGGTGGCTGCTCAAATGATGAACCTATGAACATGTATGAACATCCTGGCTCAGCAATAAGCGGGCTGACAGTCCGGGCTGTCACTGGTAATGCATTACTGCATGATGTGCAGCAGGCGCCAGCAAGCCCCAGCCATGGTGGCATGTACTGCTGACAGCTGTGAAGCAGTGCATGCCATCGGATGCACAAGGACACTGCAGCCCTGGTCAGGACCATAAGCATTACTGCCTCGCAATTGCCAGACTTTGTTATGTTACTGTCAGAGTACAGTACATTACAAACTATCACACTCTTTTGCGTTTTACACAAAGCTAGCTTGCAGTAAACCTAAGAGACAGGCAACTAGCAGAATACACGGAAGGATTGTTGCGTGTGTCATCAGTGATAGCTAACTGCCTTCAAGCTAGTGGTACTGCTGTCGCTGCCGCTCAGCAATGTGACAGTGTGCTGTTGCTGCTGCTGCTGCTGTTGCTGCTACTGCAGCTTAGCAGTAGCACCAACAGTCAGTGGTCCCACACCGGCTATGGTAGGGAAGCTGACTCATGTTGGACTGCAGAGCCTAGCAGCAAGTACACAGGAAGAACTGTCACTCATTGCAGCGGCACAGTTTCTTACACAGCAATTAATCCAACCTGCCCCTTGCTCTGTTGGTTAATGCCGGCTGCTCACTTTACGACTGAATCTAGAGCAATATGGCTTTGGAGTCTCCTGGCAACTTCCCAAATCCGCACACTAGTATTTTTTGCTGCTTCACTGCCATGGCATGTAGCAGTGCTGCTATTGACGCTGATGATACAATGGCACGGTCTTCGCCAGGTGGATGGAAGCATTTGTCAATGCTCCTATCGCGTATCATTGTTCCACATTTACACAAGCATGTTGCATTATACAATGTGCTGAGGCAGGACAGGCAAGCAGTATCAACATACTGCATGAACAGTATCAGCATACTGCATGAACATCTGGTGGCTCTTGAAGTTTTCATCGTTTTCCCATGTGCCTCACGTACTGGCATGAGTGGAGCATTCAAGGGCTGGTATACATCTGCTCGGCAACAAGGCTCAGAAGCGCCTGTGTGCTGGTGCTGCTGCCACTGCAGACCGCATGCATCACCAGAATACTTTAGCTGCCGACTTTTTTGTTCACTGGGTGAGACCATGATGAAGCACAAGGCCCTAGCAAACAACACTGTATGCCATTGAATGTTAAAGGGCCGTTGAGCAGGTGCAGACTGAATAAAGCCCACCTTTCGCCTTGTTGCAGTTGTTACACCCTGCTGCTGCTGGAGCCGATGCGTGGAGCAGAAAAGCTTGCAGCTGGCTGGATTGGTGTTGCAACAGCACTAGGTACCCCCATTCGTAATTCAGTGTTTCAATATATCACATAAGCTACCCACCAGCCCTAGCTCTATGGCCATTGGCCCCGCGCCCCATTTCAGAGGCGCAAACAACAACACCCAAGGCAGTGATTCTATCACAGCCATACTTGCATTGAAGGTGCGAACCCCAGGCATCCATCAGTTATGGAATGATGTAAGGGAGCACACATATCAACTGCTCAGCTGGACCACAATATTATCCGAGACAAACCAATACTCTCGCTTCTGGCTTTCACTTATAGCATGGCATCGTGTCTCAATGTAGGATTGGCATGTATACTTGGCTCAATCATACGCTATAACCAACTTGGTTATCAGCCGGCGCCTGATTTGGCGTTGCTGCAGTAATGATTGACACACAAGCAATGCAGACACGCATGGGTCTCTTAGGGTGGTCCACTGCATTTGCTGCAGCCACTAGGGCAGGTCACTGCTACAACAGTACTGCTAACCAGTACACCGCTGAAGTGTCATCTGCCAGATTCAGAAGCCAGTCAGAGGCGTAAGAGTACAAGGGCATTTGAGGGCAGTCTGCTTGCTGTGATTCAGGGAGCCAGCACCCATATATACGGCAAGCACTCAGGGCACGCTTGTACAGCAAACCTAAATGCAGGACGACACTAAGCGGCTGACCACCACCTATTTGTACAGGATTGTGCTTTTGGGGAGATTAAGACTGGAGGAATCTGCTGGTAGCAGCCTGTGCCTGCGCAATGAGCTCTATGCATGTCTCGATTGATCGTGACAGCTGTCACTGCAGTTGTAGTACAGACACTGTTGTGTTTAAGGCGTGTTCGGGCATCAACCAAAGTCGGCAGTCGAGGGTGGAATACCCATACGAGTGCGGATGTGGTTTGTTGTATCTGCGCTGCCGACAACGGCCTTTAATGGCCTGCTAGCTAGTGCCGGTACTTGCAGGCCTGGTCACAGCTCAGACGGCGATGCGACCGTGATTCGCGCCGGCACATTGACTAAAGCGGCATGTCCCACTATTAGCTCCTGACCGGAAGCAGAATAGGGACCTAGCTAGCTAGCTATAGGTCTTGTGCACACCGCCGTGCCCCACCGATGACTGTTGGTCGAGTTGATTAACAGGTGAGCAGCTCGTAAATACTACCATACTTAGATACTGTGATGGCTGTTCAGTCGGCTGCTGGTCCAGTCTCAGCGGCTATGCAGTAGATGTGTGTGTATACATCGACCAGTACCGCCGGGCGCCCCAGGCTGAGCAAGTGCTAATCACAATCACTAAATTATGCAACTTGCAGAATGCTGATGATGACTGGTTTACCAGGCTACTAGAGCCGAAGCCCTATCGTCGGGTATAGACAGCTGCGTCACTTCTCTGCGCAGCCACTGTAGCACAAATGAGATCAATTCTGCAATTTACAGAATAGTAACAGCCAACAGCCATATGCTGTGTTGCAGCATGTTCAGTACATGGTATGTACTACATGCACAGACCCTGCGCACTGTGCGCAGCGCACAGGGGAACGCACCATCACTTGAGAGGCCAGCGTTCGCATCAACGCTCGAACGTTGCAAACTAGATAATACAGCTAATCTGTTAAGGGCTGTTTATGACACACTGCATCGCTGACTTGCGAGTGTACACTGGAGTCCACACTGCGGCACCACCCAGATCTAGATTGTCCCAGTGAAAATGGGATCCACTTCAGAAGCTTTGATGGGAATGCGTGCCACCCAAGTCTGTTTGCTTGTATACCCATGCGTAGACGCTCCGAGCTGGCAGCTGCCGTTGCTGGTGCATTCACTTGAGACCACGCGCCAGGCTGGAGCTCCAATATTGGAAGGCATTAATGCCTTCCGGGGACTGATTCCTGGATCAGAATATGTTTTCACCTGACTGTAGGGCTCGTTGTACGCGTAGTCGTGAAGGCTACATTTTGTCTGATGAGTGACCCACATGAGCATGAACCCCACTTACACTGACCTGGGTATTAATATTGCCCAGGTCTGTCAGCAGTTGCCAGTGCATGCAATTGTATATACTCCTTCAAAACCATTCTACTCCAGGTAATCTTGCACCAACAGCTGCCTTGCCCATCAAAACTATTCTGGAACCACCAGCTTCAGCAGCACCACATAAATGCACAACCAACTTTCCAACCCAACTCAGCCCAACCCAGTGGGTTTAGCTGCCCATGTTTCTGCCCCAGTTTGCGGGCGTGCCTGCAGTGCCACTGGCACACCTCAACAGACGCCCCTTCACACTGACATACATTATGAAATATGCATTCAATACAGTGACTGTATGCTGTGTTTGACATTGCAGTCTTCTTGAGTTTTCTTTGGACCCTGCCAGGTGTGACACTGCGACATCGATCGACATGTAGGGCTACAAATGGTGGTTGAAGTGTTGTGTTTGATGAAGTCCAAATGCCACCCAATGGCCGAGCGGTGCCACCTACAGTAAGGTGAGCATATACTAGCTGTTGATCATCTCTCAAGGTGGTTTGGAGTCATGGCATGACTGCCCTCTAGCCTAGAATGCTAACGTGTTTGCAAGATCTAGAGCGCAGGACAAGCATAGCTTTTGAATGTCTCCACTTCCACCTGGGTTTGCAGTTCGCTTCACACATACGGAGAGTCTCATCACGCAGCACCACCTTGGGTTGATTGGTTGACTGCAGTTGGCACGCTATGCACACCAGCCTTACAGCGTTACGCAAGTGCTGTGATCCAAGCGGCCAAGCATTGCGCAATGTGCCTCAATTTCTTGTACTCACCGCCCATTGACAGCTGGGGCAACATTGTAGCGGACTGACACAGGGCACCTTGCTGTAGTATTACCCAGTAGGCTATGTAGCTGATAGACGGGGAACGTGAATATAATACAGGACATGATGGGAAAGGCCCTGGGTGTCAATGCCTCTCAGAGACATACCACAGCAGTAGACTGTCTCTCTGACCAAAAAAAGGGGCTGTAGTGCAGTAAGGTGCAAATCAATGTGTCACCATGCCATTGCTCAAGTCAGCCACGACAAAATGCTTAGTAAGCGCCAACTGACAAAACAGACAAGATCAGAAGCATTGAAATCTGCAGCAAAATCTGAGGCAAAGCCCCATTGTAGCTCAACACTGCCTATCAACCTCACAAATGCACCAGTGTGCTCCATGCGTTCGTCATGTCACCACAAGTTGGCTGGGCCAGCCATGAAAAACATCACAGTTCAAACTGCAGGAAATGATGCACTGCAGATGCCATAGTTAGTGCAGTGCGTGTCCTCGCCTGACGACACAAAGTGGACCAAACCCATGTAACAGACATTCATACATGCCTGGTGCCACAGAGCATGATGAAGAAACAACACCAACTGACAGCCAACACCTTGCCAAGCATCTGAAGGCATTCAGAACGGTCGTGGTGTGAACCTGATCATGCAAATGAGGCATAGGCTAGCAGACCTGAGCAGACAACCAACACGTTACAGCAAACTTCCATAACTCACAACTGACATAATCAGCTACATCAGCTGCAAGTACTGTGGTGCACCGATCGAATCGGCTACCACATCTTTTCCCGGATGCAGCCCATTAAATAGCATCACACATGAAATGTGACTGAAAGATGGCACCAGTGCACCAAGGGTACGGCTAATACAAACGTGTACACAAACATCCATTTGGCCACATGCATCACTCAATCAAAGCTCCCTGTACAGTCCGATATCAGTCGCAGAACCTGGCAGGTTGCTGAACATAAGAGGCCAACAAACAAAGGACATGAGGACTGTCGACACCAATAGCACATCCCATAGTAGTGGCATCCAGTGTTGTTTCCAGCGCAGTAGGCTATACATGGTAAACACGGCATCAAGTCAATCAAGTTGTACTCCATTCACCAACTGGGGTTTGACACCAACATTCACAAGGCATTGCAGGTCACTACACCAAATCAGCACATCCCGCGGGCACACCAATCCGTAACATCCTGCTGATATGCAAACTGTATTCCGTGATGCATTTGAACCAGCGAGAATCGGCTGTATGCATGTATTTCCCCCTTCATTCACCCACTTAACCAGCATATGCTTGCATGCCAGCGGCTGCTGTTGCAATCTTGCTATCATAGCAATTGGCCTGTGCCGAGCTGTGCACAGCAGCACATGCTGCAGACACCCTTACAATATGGCTTACAGATGTGGCACAATATGGGAAAACAGCCACCAGATGAAATGACGTGCAACACTGTTGGAGAGCCTGGCTGCATTTGGTGAGCAAACAACACAGCATGCTTGATTACTACCGTAGTGATTTGCAATAGTTCTCATAGTCAACACAGCTTGATGCACAGACTGCTGCAGCAAAAGCACTCGGTAGGGCCTATCAATCTGGTGGCCCATATGCTATGAGCAAATGGTATCAGCTGCCACACAACAACATAACACAGTGGCTGTCAGGCCATATATTCGGGGCACGGACCAAGTTGACATGGCACCTTATCAACAGTAGGTGCCATTCTGCCTTACGCCCCACCAGAAGTCGTCACAATCATCACAGCCAGTCTGGTCACTGCTGGTGCTGTTCACTTGAACAGTGATGGTTTTCACTCGAGTCGTTGGCGTACCACCATTATATCTGAGTAAGATGCCACCACATGTTCTGCGCAGATTGCCTGAGGTGTCTGTGAAACCAATGCCAATTCCATCAGTGCAGTCTGGGGTTATTGCAGCATCAAGTGTTTGGCACTCCCGGAGCCAGTTGGGTTTGCATCCAATGAAAAAGCGTTGACTTATCAGGTCTACTGAGGCACGGTTCCTAACTGTCAATGTGACGTTCGCAACCTTGCCATCTTTGCCGAGTCTGCAAGTGAAACTTGCGCTACCAACAACAGTGCTGGTAGAGGAGCACTTTCCATCTTCTGGCCTGAGCACGAGGTCAGCTGTGACAGCTGAGTTGGGGGGCGGCACCACATAGCCCCAAGGGTCCTTGCCAGCAGCCGAGGTGCAGATGTTGGGTTGATCCACAGTGTCCTGGAAGCACAAGCGATAGCCATCTGGGGTGTACCTTGCAGCGTAGGATACGCCCTGACATCTGCTGTACGTAGCGCCAACCTGCAGCGGTCCAAAGGTTAAGTGCGCCACCATGGCGGCGAGGGCCGCCCAGAGCAGGATGTTTAAACAACGCATATTTGGTTGGTCTGCTGCGACGCGTTATGCTGCGTCCAGAGCACCTGCAAATGGTGAGCAACGGCGGGGTCCGCACTGTCAGTTGCAAGAGACGTTGCACCGTATACTGTCCAAACGAGTATCTCTTGCGCTGCTTGTGCTGCATTTTGTTGATCCCGCAAGCGTCGCTTGCAAGGACCCGGTGACAGTAACTCTTAGCGTGCGAAGATCTAGGCTGGGCACAAGGCACATGCCTGGTACATACTAGTTGGCTGGGCACACGCCTAGCATATATGTCTGCCAATAGCTGGACGTGCTGGTGTGTGTGCTGGCACAGCAGTTGCAGGTCGCCCAATCGACAATGGCACTACAGCCCGGTGCTGCTGCACTCGCTTTTGTTTCAGCTTTGAGGCTGTTCGAAAGCTGTCACACTAGCGTAGCCAGACATGTGTCACTATGCAATCAAAGGCGAGCGACCTTCCCATGCTTACCTTTGAGAACAATATCGAGAGTCGCACACGTAACAGAAAGTGCTTTGACGCAACGTCACTTGACAAGCTCAATCTGCTTATAATTGGGGCGTTGCATGGCAACGTCGACCTTATATTGTCCGTGGTCTGTTGCGGGTCACCAAAGATCTGTAAAACTTCCAACCAACGGCTTGAATCGGCGGCAGTTCTCTGCATTGATGGGGATAGGGCAGATTATCATGCAACGGGCGCTTGAACTCAAACAGTGGGGTGACTGCAAGCCAGCACCAAAAATCCACGTATGACCCTGCGTAGGAGGAAAGGACCAACCGACAAAACCGTGGCGCAAAACTGATTGTGAACCGCGCTTTCCTCCTGGGAACCGGCTTAGCCACCCCAATAAAAAAGACAGCCAGATTAATGAACCAGACAGCTGACGTCGCTTGGACCGCCGGTGACGCCAGCCACGGGTGAACACCGGTAGATAGCTCGTTTACCACTCAAAGGGCCTTGAGTGTCAATGCCTCTCAGAGACGCACGACAACAGAGGGAATCAGATTTAGGGCCTCAGGTCACATATTTGAGTGCAACTGTGGCGGATACAGTATCCTACTGCAAAAGCGACTGAGCCAACGCAAACAGGATAGGGTACGCTGGCAACAGCTGTCGTGCCATGCATGGGGTACACCGCCCGACAGAGTCTTGAGCTGCTCATGACAAAGCTGTGACAGCCTGCAGGCTCTGACGCTAACACTTCATAACCATCGACTGCACCAGCCTACTGTATTACTTGAGTGAGCCACCACTGTAGACGTGCGACTGCCCCCAAATGCATCATCATCATGCAATATCACGGCCTTCTTGTGGCTGTGGTCTGTTCAGCAACTGTCAGGATCTGCTGATTTGCCACCAGCACCTTTATCACTAACGGCAGAGAGGACATTTTATGACTATACCTTGACATGCACACAGGCGCCTGGCATGCACAACACGGCAGCAGCAGCAGCAAGCTTTTTATCACACCCCAAGGAAGAGGGCTGTGATAGGAAATGCCCTGCCCTGTGCCAGACCCCTGCATGCGGCATACAAACCACAAAACCGTCAGCAAGCTAAATTCATATGAGCTCAACTCTGGATATTGCAGACAGGCAATATTCATATGAAGGTTGTTTCCATCATCTCCTGTGTGCTGTATGATCATCCAAAAAGTGACACCTACTCACAAGTGCCGGCCCGTGTGTAATAGTCTGCGGACTGCGGCCAGTCACAACATCAAGCACCCGTGATTGAATGACACAGGCATAATGGCTGAGACCTGCATCAAGGTGATTACTCGGTCACGCTGCTGAACGGCCGCCTGAACAAAACATGCAGATTGTCTCCAGAAAGAATGACACAGAGCGTGTGCTGTGACATACTAGTGCTGTTTGAAAGTTGTCTTTCACAAGCAATGCGTTACATAAAATGACAAGCATGAGCTTTGCCCCTTCCTGACAATGAATTAACTTGATCATTGTTTTTCTGTGTTTAACCTGTAGAGGTCCTTGTTCACATTGATGTTTGTGTGGTCAGAACACTCACCAACATCATGATGGTTTCACTGCCTCTCTGCAGGGCAGCAGCAGCAGCAGTGGCAGCGGTGGCAGCTGCATTGGATGGTAGAGGTCCTTGTACAGGTTGACCTTGACTTTTGTGTCATCAATGCACTCATGAAAATACTTAATGATTTCACTGCCTCTCTGCAGGGCAGCAGCAGCAGCAGTGGCAGCGGTGGCAGCAGCAGCAGCATGGATGACAGGGGTCTTGTACGTACACGCTGTCCTGCAGCAAGGCTATTCGCTAGGTCAATCCTGACACACGCCTATGGCGGCCCTGCCTCAGCCATCCAACTTCACGCAAGCCGGCGCCACCCCACGGCCCCGGACGCTGACCCTGTGTTTCACTTCACTTCAGGTAAACATTGTGGTGCGGTCGATATGTTTGGATGCTGGCAGCGTTGGAGCTTGTCATCATGAGCAGCACAGAGAGCTCTTTGGGTGGCGACCCCCATGCATGATAGGACAGCTATTGCCAGCGCATCCAACATGTTGCATGGCTCAATCACTTTTACAAGCCTGCTATTAGGCCTGTTATAGTTTAGTTCTTTTATCTCATATTACAACATCACAGTTAAAGGTTCAAAGAGGTTGCAAGCTGTGTGATTGTCATCTGTGTATTGTATGGCACAACCAATGCGACGACTCAGCCTGGTGGATGATAACAGTCGCTGATGACGCGCAGCTGCAGCAGCAGCAGCAGCAGCAGCGTTGTTGACAAGTGCAGCAACAACCAAACCAATGCAGTGTACCAGCTCTGCTTGTAGACTTGGCAGCACAAACACCCAGCGCTCTGTCTGCTAGGCTATACTGGCTGTGAGATGTTGCATCAGCACTTGTCTTGCTGCCTCTGCTGCTGTATCTCATGTTTGACAACCAAAGCTGGAACATCTGATGGGTGTTTGCTACTGCTGCACTACCCACAAACCAAGCCTTGGGAGTGATCACTGGTAGGGTGCCTCACACTGCTGTCCACTGTGTTAGCAGGACACGGCAATCCAGCTATCTCGGCCTGCAATCCAGCTGTCTCGGCGCTGCATCTAGTGCAGGAATGCGGCATGGAGTTGCTGCTGTATCTCATGTTCAATGAGCCAAGCTGCACATGCAGTCAGTTTTCTGCTATGCTGCACATTTACAGTTTGAGCTATGGGGTGATATCATTGATACAATGTCAGGAAGGTACACTTGGTGGCACTGTCGCTTGCACAAAGCTTGATGCAAGAATGCTGAAGGCGTTCAGCAGGTGCAGGTTCTGGTGTGCTGTGTGGGGCTCAGGTTGTGGTACGCTGCTGCTGCTACTGCTACTGCTGTTGCTGCGCCTGCTGCTGTGTGTTGTGCTGCACACGAAGGTGCCAGAAGGTAGACACCCGTTGCTCTATAGTCATCATTGTGCAGCTGCTGCAGCGAACTGCCGCAAACGCCATTGCTGCTGCTGCTGCTGACGATGCTTCTGCTGCTGCTGCTGTGTGTTGTGCTGGACACTGCAGGTGCCAGAAATGAACATGCGACGCTCTACAGTCAACGCTGTGCTTGCAGCTAGTATGCTGTCATATCTCAAAGTCTCCCACTTGCTAGACACAGACTGCTGTAGGAGTTTCTGAATGTCAATGTGCCACAGTTCCAAGTTGCCATGCTGCTAACTTTGTGCAGACAGGTGAGTGGCGGCTGCATGCCCTGCCTGGCTGCTGCTGTCGTGGTGATTGCTGTTGCACTGCCACTGCGATTCAGCTGTGTTCTGCTGTGACGTGCTTGATGCTGCTGCTGGATCAGGTTTGAACCCACAACACTACTGGAGCCTGGTGCATGGATTTCAAGAAGCAGGTGAATCTTGGAGTCGACGTCCTATCAGAAACACTTTGATTGCGAGCAATGCTGACTGGAATGGCAATGTTCGACGGTTGCTATATGTCAAGAGGTACGGAATGCTCCCGTTACATTACACACAACAGAGCAGAAAGCGTTGCATGATGCCCAGTTGCTGCTCCACCGTAGTCTGCCCTACACGAGGTCCAACTGTATCCACTGCTTTGTGACACTGGTTCTGGCACGACCGCAAGCGAGGGCGCTGAGCTGAGCTCAGCAGCTAGTAAGATCCACAGAGGTGGCAACTACCAGCTGCAACTGACACCAGGCCAAAGGCCGAGCACGTGAACAGAGTTACTGTGTTCACCTGCGATCTGCCCTGGCTTCTGCTGCTGCTGCCGTGACTTCTCCTGTTGCTGCTGCTGTTGCAGAAAACAGGGTAATTGCTGTCGCGTGCTAGATAGTGATGGTCGCGATTACTGCTTTGTGCAAAATGTTTAGCTCAAACCGCAGCCACAGCGTCCTGCTGTGATTCTCCAGAGCCAACGCATTCCAGTGATGCAATCGTTCAGAATATGTCCACTGTCTGTTCACCACAGCTGCTGTCTGGTCAGATATACAGCAAGTCCCTACCTCAACACTTTCCAGCTGCTTTGCCTCCAGGGAACACATCTCCAGCAGCGCACCTATATCGTCTCCAGTGCCCGCTAGGTTTTTGACAGTTCGGCATTGTTGCTTTTGCTTCTGGCTGGTTACGGCTATATTCCTGGCCTTTGGCTACAGTACTGCAGGATCATCTTCTTTTCCTTTGCTTTCTTCATCTTGTCTCGCCCGGATCCTATGCTTACTCGCTGTGGTGCTATGAGTTTATTTACTATCTCGCATGCGATTATGAACGGAACTTCTATCGCAGCAACGGGGGGGGGGGGGGGGGGGGGGGGGGGGTTGTTGGTCTGCTGTGTGCTCTCCCACTGGAGTGTATCAACAGGGTATGTTGGGTGTTCTGTGG
>NSMO01000311.1:15481-52732 GCA_002588565.1 Coelastrella sp. UTEX B 3026
GGGGGGGGGGGGGGGGGGGGGTGGGGGGGGGGGGGGGGGGGGGGGGGGGTGGGGGGGGGGGGGGGGGGGGGGGGGGGCGGGGGGGGGGGGGGGGGGGCGGGGGGGGGTGGGGGGGGGGGGGGGGGGGGGGGGGGGGGGGGGTGCTGCTGTTGTTGTCTGTTGTCCACGCTTTCGCACGAGTCTCAGCGTGCTGTCGGAGTCAACGCAATGCCAGTGCAGTGCTACCGGATGCTGGCGGGCCATGGACACGAAGGTGCGACGCACTGCGCGATTTTTGTGACACATTTGGGACCAGACAGCTGACCAGCATTCGGGCGCAGACGGCACTTTAAGCGGATGAAACGTGCTTGTATATTAATAATATAGGTCTGAGGTGCTGCAACTGTGCTTAGAGCAAATCACGAAGTCGAGGTCCCCGAACAACCGTCCTGCATCCCGAAGCTCCACTGGAGCTTCGCTTGGCTTGAATGTTATCCAAAAGGCGCAAGCCAGAAGACTAGCAGCCTTCTATGTTGTGCCTGCAGGGTTTGGGTAGCCTTTCTGCAGTGCCTTCTGTAGGCCATTTGATCAAGTGGTATAGGGAAGTCCCTATATATACCCTTGATTTGGTTCCCATGGGGCACGTGCCCCATGAGGTGTTGCCAATAACAGCAAGCCATTGCTGCATAAAAAAAGCAGGCAAAAGGTGGCACGTCTGGCAAGTCGGGCATCTGGATCGCAGCTGCGGGTGCTGCCACAGCACTGCAGCACAACTCTCAGGCAGGCACACAGCAACAAACCGTGGCCCACACGAAAGGGGCGTCTGCAGAAACCTGACATTCGGCAGCACATGTGGTTTTTGGGCTAGCTTACTTTCCTTTGCATGCAGGCCACCCCAAACGTAATTGAGCAGGGCCTGGACACTGGAGTGAGCTGATGGATTATGAAACAAGTAGTTTGGGTACAAGGACTCATGAATCGTAAAGCATTTAGAAGCCTTTCGGGCGTAGGGCCTGTGTCAGGCCACGCAGCGGCAGGACTTTCCGGTTACTTGTCACCCAAGCTTGGGTCATGCTTTGGTAATACGAGACCTCAGCAGTGCCTTATTTTAAACTGTGATGCCAGGAAGTTTGTGTGAATAGCACATGGACAACACTGCAAAGATGAAGCGCCTGTTTTATGCGGCACAACTGACCTTGAATTGCGCAATCAAAGGAAATTGGTAGCAGTGGCCACTCTCATGCACTCGTCAGGCATAGTGCGGGCCTTGTTGACGAGGCTGTGCCTGCTAGGTAAGGTCAGGTGGTTGAGAACAAAGCACGTACAACGTGAGAGTGCAGCGGCCAGGATTTGCAGCTCGGTCGTTCCCATACCCATCATTACATATATTTTTGCCTCAAGGCATGCTACTTGTGAACGTGTGTCAAACGGTTGGGACAAACCGCGCACCTGGTACAGCTGTAGTAGGCGTGGCCCCAGCGGGCAAAGCTTGTGTCACATCCCAAGCCTCGTCGTTGGGCAGCAATTGTACACACCTGTGGTTATATTGCTAATGTTCTCGCACACAGGATTTGCGGTCCACTGCTGCTCGACGCGGAAGGTGGCTGTCAAATCAAGCTCATCTGGGTTGTGGACCACCGCGATTGATGCGCAAACAAACGAACTGTTGTTATCGGTCGTCGGCATCGGCCAGGTTGCCGAGCAGGGACCCTGTACATCAAACACAAACGGGCTGACACCTTTGCAGTTCACCGTAGTAGTGCAGCCAGCCACAGTAGGAGCTCGAGCACCAGCAGCTGGCGCAGCTCCAGCAAGAGTTGATGCTGTGTTCCTGGCAAACAGCAGCGCGCAACTAGCAGTACAACCCTGCTCGGTTGTGCAGCAGCAACAGGAAGCTGATGTGGCCCCAAAAGAGCGATTGCAAGCATATATGCTCAATATTGAAACATATGCTTACACGGCATACTTCAGGCCCATGCCCCGAGAGCTCTGTGGCACAACACCAAAGGTAAGCACAGCAGCAGCGCCACCACCAGCACCAGCAGCCGCAGCAGCAGAAGCAGCAGCTGTAACAGCAGTGAGACAATAGTCAAGCAACAAGTATACTAACTCAAAACATATTCACTCAGCAAAGGCACTGAATCATCAATGTACTGCATAAGCAGTGCATGTTTCGGCACACTGTGCATTGGTCAGGATAGCCCATCTCTGCCACTTGGTACACGCACTGTACCCTCGAGTTTGCTTGTTTGATCCCTGGTCCGGCTCCTATTGGCTCACATCAGTCAGGCTTTACTCTGCCGATCAACGCAGGTGGTTATTGCAGCAACAATCAAGCCTGAAGATCAGCAGCAGGCGCAGCAAGCCGACACCACCGAAATTGATGTCGTATTATGCGGATGTGCGTATCTGATTGGTGATGCTTCAGCTCCGGCACCAGCAATCCCCCTGGCCTGCCAGGTACAATTGCCAACAATGCAAGCAGCATCTGCAGACTCACAACCAAGGTTTGGGGAATCTCCAACGCCGTTGTGAGGTGTCTGGTGCGTCGTGGCCAAGTGGCAGCAGCAGCAGCGGTGCGGCGGCGGCAGGTACACAATCAAGCCTTAAAGTTTGAGACCGCTTCCCTACAAGTGTGGATTGCATTGCTGCTTACCAGGCTGGGGCTTGTTGGGGCAGCGGCGGCAGCACCGCCGGCGACAGCAGTTGTGAGCAAATTGAATGCTATATAGCAGCAAATGTTCTGGTTCATAATTTGCTGACCATGCACTTGAGGTAGAACAATGCTTGTATTAGTTTGTGCCCGCGCCTGCAGGGCTTATCTGAGATGCTACTACGTTTGATTTGTTTGAAGATTTTACTTGTGATAATGCTGTCCAGCTGCAAACAAGGAGCAAAACGTATGCAGAGACATCATGAGTTGTGCAGCAGAGAACATTCTCAGCGCTCGGCTTTCATAGCATCAACGGGGTCCGTGTGTTCGTGGGTATATCGTGAACTGTACATTATTTGTAGTGACAGAAAGGCCGCTAGCGGTTGGCGCCTGCAGAAAATATGGTTGCTTACTATTGTTTGATAATCTTTACAGTGTATGCTTCATTATCAAAGGTATGTGTCTGTGAGTAGCAGCCCACATTCAACAGCTGCGACGTAATTTGAGGCGTATATCATTGTGTGTTTCGCAGTCTAGCTACTGAACCTGGAGCAATCTGTGCTGTCAGGGTATCGTTCTGTGCATCGTGAACCCTTTGTCTGCACTCTTGTTGAGTTACATTGGCACTATCAGCACACATGGTGTGGCGCTCATCAATATCTGTCTCCCTGCCAGCTTATGTTGTTTGAATTCCTAGCGATTGATTCATGAGAGCAGGCCGTGGCACTAACTCCATATCCCATCAGCGCATGCTGATTGCTGCAACATCATTATTCACTCTTGGCTTGCATGCTGTACTCCTTTGGATTTTCTGCATCTGGTTCTGTTCATCTCAATCCAGACTGCCCGAGAACCACACCACTGCATACGAAGTGCACACAGTAGAACGAGTGCCGTTGGGATGCAATCAGGAATTGGCTAAAGATCATTGGCACATATGCAGAAAAGTCACCGATCCTGTCATCCGGGGGGGGGGGGGGGGCTGCTGCACTCCATGATACCAGCGTCATAACAAACCTTTTTTGCTGACAATCAATCCCTCTGGCTTTGCTGTGTTAGTCTTGTCCACAAGCAGAACTTGTTTTGATTTCAATATATTCAGTTCCATATTGCAGATTGTAAGGCGACTTGTTTCTAATTGTGAGCCTTTATCACCAATGAGTTGTTGCAGACCAAGGCTGTGGATTCTGTAGCACACAAAGCTGGGAGCTATACGATCTTGTTGAGAGGCTGAACCCTACAGTTGATGCTTTCAACACAAAGGCATCCATTGTCTCTGGGCAACGTAGCTGGGTGCACATCGCCTATAAGCACGCAGCGCGGAGGGGTTTATCGATCAGCAAGTTCTGAAGCTTAGCTAAGTGCGAACGCTGATAGTCTGTCTGTCACATGATTTGCTGTAGCATCAGCGCTGTGTATGTCAGCAGAAGGGCTGTCAAAATTGTATATTTTATAATATAGCTTGCAATTGATCACGATGTAGCGTGCAACTTGAGCGGCATGGCGGAGGGATCGCCTGCAATTGAAGTTTTTTTGAGCATATGACTGGTGGTAATGGAAGCAGGGTGTGTTGGCGGGATGATGGGAGAGCAGAGTGCAAGGGCAACGAGATGGAACGATGTGTGTCGAGGCGCGATCATTGATCTTAGCAATGCATTATGAGTGGCTGCGGGTGAATTGCTGGTTGGAGCGACAGAGAAGCTAAAGATGCAGCGAGTGAGGAAGTTCATGGACCAGGATTTAGATTTACAGCAACAGCACAGTTTCAGAAGCAAAGTGGGGGCGGATTCGATGATGCAGTGCTGCCTATATGAATGTGTGCCCGTATGCTCTTCATCATGGCTTCTGAAAGCTTTATGTGCGGTCATGTATGCCGAAACACTGCTGTTGGATGGCTCTGAACAGGAGCAGTTGTGCGAACTTGTATGCTTGCTGCTGCATGCGCAATTTTGTGAAGAGCGGGATTGAGGCAATGTCATGTCAGATGTCTGCTTGCTCTAAGCAGCATTTGTGTGCTGCTTAGATTTGCTCACAGTGTGTCACCTGCATTGGATTAGGCATACAGCATTCAGCGTTGGCCGGTGTGGATGCTACAAGCTTGTAGAGTGAATGATTCTTGCTGTATCATGTTGTGCTGTGTCTAACCAACAGCACTACTACTGTTTGCCTGGCTCCTGGCAGGTGGAACTCCGCAACTTCAATCAGCTTCAATCTGAGAATTCATGTTGACTAGTCCATAATGTGCAGTGTTACTTACCCTTTGTGATGAAAGGGAGCTTGATAGCAACTCGTCATGCTGGTGTTGGGCCTTGTACGTGTGAGTAGTAATTTGTGGTGTTCTCATTGTACTGCTTCACACTGCAACCAAGAGACTCAGTGTGTGCCAAGGCCAAGGGGAGGTGGGTTCATTACTGGTGGGACTTCTTGAAGCCTGATGCTTACAGTGTCTATCTCCTATTGGAGTGTGTCTGTAGTGCTGTTGGCCTGATGAGTGGGTTCACTGCACCTTCAGTAGTACAGTAACAGAGCCTGGTTCAACCAAGTTGTTGCACATGCACCGGGCGCAATTCTCCTTGGGTCAGTGCAGCCGCGTGCTTCATCTCACTCTTGTTCGTGCTGCCTGTTGTTGCTATGACACCTCAGTGGCGCAAGTGAGTTGTGTTGCAAGTAACTGTCATTCTGACACCAGCATCGTCAACAATGCTGTGTATAGTTAAGAGCTCAGTGATGCCAGTGGGTGCAACTGCGCGCCGGTCGAGGCAGCTGCCAGCATACCGGGTACACCAGTAGGTTATCATGTGGCACTGAAACGTATTCCTTCCTGGTCTATGTGTTGTATGCCAACAAGCGCCCGCGGGCTTTGTGCAATTGGAGTCATTGCACAGTGCCGACCAACTCCAGCCTTGCAAGCGTGACACGTGCCAGGGCCGTTTGTGAAAGGTGTCAGAGCAGTACTGAGAGGCCCATTGGAATTCATGGACATGTTGTCCATGGGGTGGCTCTCGGGCATCAGCACCAGTGACTGGACAGGCTGCTACTGAAATTGATATGGTATCAGCCTACTGATTTCAGCAGACTTGACTAGGAGCCAGCAAGTACGTCCCAAGGGCCTTGCGGCCAGAAAGGGTGATTATTCTTTTGTTGCTTCTTCAGCAGACTTTACACCATGAACTGTTGACGAAGATGAGCAACTTTTTTGATGCAACCTGCACACTGTTTGATGCAACCTGCACACTGTGAAGGCTTCTCAACCGTCCAAGGAGATGTGCCGCACCTACGGGCTTTAGGTGTATTCACACAACACTGCAGGAGCAGAAGCATATATCGGGTGGCGGCCCGTTGCATGTATAATACAGCAGTAATCAGCTATTTGCTTGGCATTTCCTGTTGCACGAGCTAAAACTTCACTGTTGTACCAAAACCATACCAATCAGCAGTTTTTATACGAATGCAAGTACCAAGTTAAACCACTGCTGCTGCCGTGGTAGGCTGATTCACGACAAACAAGCATGCTGAATGTCAGAAATCATGTGCCGCTTCGAGAACGTTACTCAAGCCAAAGACGCGTATGACAGCTCATGATCTGCTACAACAGAATACTCATGACAGTGGTGCTGCTGCTGCCACTGGGAACTGACTGTTGGTGTTTATCTCAAAGCTTTCAGACTCTGACAGCTACCATCAACACGTGGCTCAAATACCGTCTTTGAAAGCGAGGTCGACAAGCCTAGGCGCCTCGATAAGCAGCGAGTGCTTAAATTTAAAGCTAGACTCAATGCATGAGCTCGGGCCAGCAGGGGATCAGACGTTGGTAATCATCAGGGCTGATTATATGCCATTTGACTGTGTCAAAGTTGCCCACTCGTATGGCAGTTGCGTGGTTGGTCACGTCAACAGCTTTCGGCGGCCACCAACCAACTGATTAGTCATGACTCAGCGGGGTCAAGCGTCAGTTGACCTTCATGGGCTGTTATTCGAGATTATAAAAGGAGGACGGGCTAGATCCATAAACCAACACAGACCTCAATCCCGACACATGTAAGCCTTTGTGTTCAACCGAAAAGCACCCGACACACATTCCGAAACCACCTTACTTGCAGCTCGTTCTGACTTTGTGCCAGCAGAAGTAGCTTCCGATACCCTAAGAGATGCACAGCAAACTACTCTACCTCCTTTGCAGCATGCTGCTGTGTCTTGCCGGGGTGGTGTGCGCAAGGCATCTGGTAAGTCCGGCCTGACTGTCTTCTGCGCGTTGTGCGTGGGCCCTGCGCCATGCTGATGGTTCAGCGTACATGCACGACCTATACACGTCTGCATGAATATGGTGCTGTATGCAGGATCACTAGGATACCAGCTGTCCTCCAGGCTGGAAGACCAGCTTCTGTGTCGTTCATGCAATGCACAAACGTGGCTTTTTCATGCACTCCGGCATACATCTTCACCAACAACCGCTGGAAAAAGCTGCAGGGGTCTCAAGTGCGATCACATATGACTCGCTTGTCTCGGAATGTCGGCTGCAGGTCGAGACCAAGAACTTACCATACTGCGACTATCAGCCTGTGTGCACCCTGCCGGACGGTCTAGACTCCGAGTGTGCCGTTGCCCGCTGCACATATGTATATGGGCACAAACAGTGCGTCATCGAGTACAAGCCCATGGACACTGGCACAGACCCCACCTGCAATAGAGATGGCAGTGGTAATGAGGGGTTTTGTGATGGGGCCGGTTACTGTGTGCTTTGCAACCGGAGGTTTCAGTGCAACCGGATGACATACGATGGCGCCCCGGATCAGAACATGTTCTGCTGGAATCCCACAGATGACCCCATGCAAAAGAAGTGCTCCGAGTGTCGTAAAAGGGATGCTGACTGCCCTAGTGGCCTCAAGTGTGTCGATATCGGCACAAATCTCTTCAGATGCCGGGCCCCTTGATACTTCACATTTGGGCTACAGGGCTGTGTTCCGTGTTAGGCTGCATTTGACGCAATGATAAGGTATACTTGTATGTTTGCCAGCAAACATACTGTTGTCTTGATAAGCCGCTATCTTTGGAGTGGCTTGCTTGCAAAAATTGTTGCACAGCTCTGGCAGCTCCTGGTATGCATTGTGCGTATTTGTGATCACTGCCTGAAATTCAGATACAGAGTATTACTTATTTGATGTCTTTAAGCGCTTCAAGAACAGGGCATGAGATGATGCACAAGGTGCCCTGTATGCTTGGGTGCTCCTGACCTTGATACTGCTATGTTTCTATACACATCACAACTGCTTATCCCGGATCCGTTCGGAATTTGGAACGCTCAGCAGGTTGCATTGACAAACTAATCCACTGCTGTCCATATAGTACTGACAAGTGATCAACCTTCTGTTGGTGGCTACTCAATAGTGCGTGGGTATCAACCGATGCAAATTCTTCTTTTATCAGCAGTTGATTGTCACAGCTGTTGCAATTCAGCTTCGCAACACATTTTGATTGATAGTCTTGTGCTATGTTGTTGGGCAATGAGGTGAAGTAATCCAATCTCGCTGAACAGACGATGTACCATTTTGCTGTACAGTTGCCGTACTATACAACCTCGCATTGCTGGAGAATATTTTTCTGCTTGGGCATACTGTGTTTCGGGTATCAATACACTCTGCTTGAGTGGCATGCACTGCTTGCCATCATTGTGCGGCTCATTGTGCAGCTCATTCTGGATGTGTGACGCATGTATGTCGTGCTTCGTAGCAGGCTGGTCACACACGTTGACAGTGCTACGCTTGGTTTGACTCAGTATCTGGCTGGAGCTGCGTGGGTCAGCCTGGAGTTTGCATCTGTGGCTCTATGCGAAGCCACTGCATCATCTCAACAACATTGTTGCCGATTGCAAGCAAGCTGATACAAGAGCCTAGCAGTGGCTTGGTGGAACCAAAACAGATTGACAGTGCCTTGTACAAGCTCTTGCAGCATTACACACATGGCATGTTTTGCGCTGCCATGTGCCAAACGGCACTCTCACCTGGAAGCAGGTTTTGCCAATGTGTTTGCTGGCCGCCAGCACGGAGCCGTATATGGCCAGGGTGGGTGAGTCCAACTTGGTTAGGCTAACTATCTGCAAACACCGCTAATCGGCACTATCATGTCAGTCCCTTATTATGGCAAGTCGTGCAGCAATGAGCGATAAGCGACTTCTCGATATTTTATTCTCCCCCCTTTGAGCTGGCAGGTGATGCCATATGCACATGAGAATGGCAGGTGGCAGTGGGAAGACCCACCTGTGATGTTGCGGATCAATTCACGTCTGCAAGAGCTGAGAAATGCATGGTGCTCGCGATCAATCTCCGCGGGAAAGGGACTTTGAGCTGTGCTGTACTGCTGCATGCAGCCCAAGTGGCAGGACAGGTGTGAACACCCTTGCTATGGGGCGTGATGCTCCGGCTATGAACGTATCGCTTATGCTTCTATCTTGCGACCCTCCATTGAGTCATGCCTACGAATGCCATCAGGTCTGCTTGCGCTTTGATATCATATATAGGCTAAACTGTCCAGACACAGTTTGTGAAGTGAGTGAGCGCGGCCATTCCAGGCTTCATAGCCTACTACACTGGCTTAGTGTGTGCCGTCTCAGGGCCTGAAAGCCGTACGAGCATGATCAGCGTAGTGCGTGTCTGAGCGTCTATCTACTGTGGATAGCAGCATACTGTTTAGCATGCACGTCCGCAAGTGCACTTGCGAGTGCTATCAATGGTAAAGCAAAAGCAGTCAGTGCTTTTAGCTTACTTTCATAGAACAGGCCGCAGTAGCAACAACAGCAGCATACATATGGCTAGTTCCAGGGTTTAAAAGGACCTTTTGGCATGATTAACTAATATTGTGTGTTGTATCTTGCCACTGCAAGTCATACAAGCAAACGGGGGTCACATGGCAGCAGTTTGTTGCGACTGAACAGCAGCATGGCTCATGGACGGCAAGCAGAAGGTAGCATGTACTGCAAGCACAGCTATCATAGCGGCTGGCCGGTATATGTCAAATACTAGCCGTGCTAAACGTCTTGAGTTGTGCATCACAGGACCCCTGGCATTGCATACACACACTATGGCAATGTAGAGCCACACCATCCTCTTGCTGCAATGCAAGCACGACGCAGCAATCCCGATGCAACCATCGGTGGGGTGCTAGACTGGAACACACACACACCAACCCAACCCGTTGGCAGATGGTCGCCAATGGCACAGGCATAGACCTGTATATGGCCACCAACTGGAACCTTTTCACAGAAGCTTCATACGATCTATCAGCATTCAATCATGAATGGGTACAGAAAGGAGACGTTCTGCATATATCGCCACCTGATGCGGCATAAGTTCATGCTGGAACGGAATCCACTGACATCTATTTGGACCTGCGAGGTCCAGTGGACATAGCACTGTTTGACAATCTTGCTTAGCAACATAGGTATGATGCAGAGCAGCAGTATGGGGGGCACAGCCAGACCAGCGAGCCGGCCAAGAACCAAGATAATGCACAGGGGTTTGTAGCATGCAACAGTTGCAGGTGTACAATCACAGCAGCTATGGGCCAGTTTGCCAGCACCAGCAACATTTCCTGCTAGGCAGTGTCTGTTGTCTCAGCTTCACAGTAGCCTGAGCTGGACTCATCCTGCTGTGCAGTCGTAGCAACAGACAGCCGCTGTCTGCTGTAGGCTAGACCAAGTGCAGGCATCACATGCATATTCCTGCCCAGGCGAACCAAGGCCGCAGAAGTCGTGTGTGTAATGAGTTCATCAGCACGGTCATGCGCTGTTGTCACGACAGTATTCAATACCAGCGTAAAATTCAGCAGCACAGGACTGGTTGAGTGCACCCCCTTGGTCGGTCGACAAACTGCTGTGTGCTTCGGCAGTACAGTGCGGCACTGTGCTCAGGGTATGTTTTCGGCAGCAGTGGATCTACAGCAACACACTGCAATCAACAGGTGTGATCTGGCTTTGTGTCCACACTCGCAGCCTGTGACATATCACCAGACTCCACAGCATAAGGCGTGGTGCCTTCGCTGTTCATTGGAAACGAGACAGCCTTGCGAAATTTGCAAGGTTCACGTGGCACTTCTGTGACCAAGACTCTAATGAGATTGCCCAAGGCATAACAGCAATGGGCAAAGAGAAAGTTGGCTTTGATGCTGAGTGTTGGCACAAGAGCCCCTGAACTACATCTTGGTGGCCGGGCGGTGCCCTCATGTGCCAGTTGAGTGACGTGTGGTTATTTAAAGCACTTTTGCGGTCTACCAATGCCCACCATCAATGCATGTGATGAGCAACTTCAAGAAGCAACATGGCATGCTCACAGAGCAGTACAGCGACCTGGGTGCTGCTGTGACATGGATGCACAGGCACTGTCTCTGGAGATTGGATGACCAGTACGGTCACCAGCCTATGGATTACTTGCACGCAGCCAAATGGAGTGCAACAGTTATACCAGGAATCCACGCCAGGACCAGGCAAGGGTATGTGCACAGCATCTTCTGCCGGAACCTCAGCTGTGTGTCCCTGGCTTAACTTGAGGTTGAAATATGTATGCGCCTGTTTTTGCAGCTAAGTGGCTGAGTGAGCACTTGTTACACAGCCCTGTGTTGCACACACACCTAGGTTGTGCATACACAATGATCAGGTCACTTGCCAGCAGCAAGGGGTGTCATTTGTGTTGCAGCAATTTCCTGTATGTGTCTTATACAATAGGACACAATTAGGCATCTATGACTTTGGCAGCCTGTTCCATACTTGGACTCCACCACGCTGGCATTGTGTGATGAGCCATGTGCGTGTACAAGATGAAACATGTTCATGCGTGCTCATGAACATCCACCTTGATTGCTGTATGTTTCTCACCTCAGGCCAGTCAGCGGAACTTAAAGCAGCAGTTCTAAACTGGCAGCCCATGACTGCAGCTAAGCTTGCAGGATGCATCCCTAAGCTTTGTCGACAGTGAATGGCTTTGGCGCTACCGGACCTATGTGTGTTGCTGCGACCGAACGTGCCATGGCTCTTGTCTGCATACCTGCATACCAGCATAACTTGTTGCAAGATACTGCAGCAACACATCATTACCAGCCCCTGCTTTGCAAGGGACGCCATGCCACCATGCGGTCTCTGCATATGCGTGAATGCATTGTCACACCCATTTCATGCACGGCAGGTTGCATTAGGCCTTGCTACCTCTGCAAGCACCAGGCGCCGGCGTTGAACTTGAGTTCAAGTACTTGTGCTGCACATTGCAGCCGCTAGGAGGGGCTCTCGGTGTCTGTTCATCGTCCGTAATGTGCTGTTCTCAAAGTTCACGTTCAATGACCTTGGACACGGCGCTGTGCTGTTGGTGCAACAACAGTCAGCCCGTATGCTCAAGCATTCTGAGCAGAGCCTCGCATGAGCCTACCACTGAAGTCGAGCTTGCTTGGGCCAAGGACTAAACGCGACACATCCCCGTGAGCAGTATCTTTGGATTGCATCGTCTGCGAAGGCCGTTTGCAACCGAACGCTCCGCAGCGTTGTCTGCAGTGGTTCGGCACTCGATCTTGATGGACCGCAGCCAAACGTCCTTTGCCGCTGCTGATAGTCAGCATCCGGGCAGTAGCCACAACATTTTGAAGTAGAAAGCCTTAGACATGTGTGCACATGCGGTCTTTCGATGCGAGGAGCTGTAACGGTGAAACTACCACGTAAAAACAGACCTGTAACTGATGTCAACTTCCTATCATGGCCTATGTCTACAAAAGACCACTTTGACAACCAGATGCTTGTGTAATATCAGCAGCAAGTCAGTCACTCCTCTAGTCAAACAGTACCGTATAGTGCGGTACAGAATTAGAAGTCTGCTCGCAGGGGCCAGTAGCTCCATGTGCGCAGCGATCTGCAAGAGGTAGACTATTATACCTTGCAAACATCTCCTGGCTATCTAATATGAGGCTAGCGTGGATGCTGCTGATAGGCCTTCTGGCCTCTGCCAGTCCCTTCGCATACGGCCATTCAGGTACTATGCCTAAGTATCGCTAGCCATCCATTTGACAAGGATGACAACACAATCTTCTGATGATGTCGTTATTGTCTGTTCAGCAAGATACTGGCCGTCTTTCTGAAGTTGTTGCCTAGCGATGAACGAGGCCTCGCGGAGCTGCTGCACTCTGTCCGATGAGCCATCGCTGGTATCTACTGCCTGCAACATTGGTATCCTGTATTGAAGATGTAGGGAGACGCACGCAGTGGCTTACGTGCAGTGCCGCAAACTGTTAACGTTGCTGCAGGCGCCTCAAAGCATGGGCATGTTGCGGCAACATACAGCTACCTCGGTCCCAGCTTGTCAGCTTGCAATTCTCTAGGTGAAAGCGATGGTCATATGCTAAGAGGCAAAGCAGAGTGCAAATTCTCCACGCTGTCACTAGCAGGCGACATAACATGCTATCACTCCTATGACAAGGGTATCGAGGGACTGAAAGCCGAAAGGCAGAAAACAACAGGCAACAGAACAAGGCAGCAGCGGGTGTTTGCCCTAAACCCCTATGAAGTTGTCACTCAGGTAAGCACTGTATGCCAGCCACGCTCATGCAGGTTTGCAGCAGCAGTTGTGGTGTTGTCATGGTGATGACTTGGGGGGCCATGTTGCCGATCGTTAGTGGTTTGGCTAGAGATAGTTCACCACCTATTGGATGCCTTTCCCATTGCTAGGCAGGAGTCATGCTAGTTGACAATGTGTGGACAGGTACTGTGAGCACAGCCCTGAAATCTTTGCTGACTTGATCACCACAAGTTGTTCTGCGTGTGCAGGTGCTAGCTCAATGCAATGGATTCGGCCTCAACTACCTTCAGCTTACCACCAACCTGCAAGTCCTTGAATGTGGCGCCAAAACATTCAGCGGCAAGGTTCTTAGTTTAGCACCTGATGTATCCAAAGGCAGGGGCCAGTATGATCGCAGAGACAGCAACCATGTAGCTCTGTCGCTGAGCTTGGTTGAATGCCAGAATCAGTTGGGTCTGGTAGGTGTTAACTGGGGCCAGCGACCACTGATCCCGCAAATGCCTGGCAAACCCGGCAAGCACCTGGAGTATTACCCTATCATACCCACTTACCCGGAGCCTGACCATCACCGGCCCAATCAACCCCGGCCCAGCCACAACCCCGCAGTTATCAACTTCAACCCTTCGATAAAACCCAATATCATTACCAAAGTCAACCCAGCCATAACTTTGTCAAGTTCAGCCAATGTCACTGGCAGCGGAAACGCCTACTCAGGCGGTAGCAACTCATCAGTAGCAGGCGTCACAGGTGGCAGCAGCGCATCTAACCTGGGTGAAATCAACACCCAGGATGGAGGCAGCAGTGCTACCTCCAACTCAACCCTGGGCGAGGTCACAACCATGCAAGCCAACCCCATCAGTACCAATGACGGCGGTTCCTCTGCAGTTGCAAACTTCACACAAGCCAACCCCATCACTACCACGGGTGGCATGTCCTCAGCAAACTCCACTACTGGTGATGATTCTGCGAGCCCCTCGCATGGTGACATCAACACACAGGGTGGGGGTGCATCATCTGATAACACACAGGCCAACCCAATAACAGCTGGCGGAGGTGCTGGTGGCTTCGCTGCAGCCAATTCAACAACTGGTGATGACTCTGCTGATGCAAGTCCATCACATGGCGACATCAACACCAGTTCCAATCCATCGCAGGGTGATATCAATACCAGTGATGGTGGTACGTCTGCAGACAACAATCAGGCCAACCCTATTAACAGCATGGGAGGTTCTTCTGCAGCCAACTCCACAACCGGGGATGATTCAGCTAACCCAGCTGTTACTACCAGTGATGGCGGCACATCGGCAGACAACAACCAGGCAAATCCTATCACAGCTGGTGGTGGTGCAGGTGGCGCGTCTGCTGCCAATTCAACCACTGGTGACGATTCAGCCAGCCCAACCCACGGAGATATCGTCACCAGTGATGGTGGGTCTTCAGCAAACTACACCCAGGCCAACCCCATCAGCACAGCAGGGGGCTCCAGCGGAGCAACATCCAACTCCACACAGGCAAACCCCATCAACACTGCAGATGGTGGATCATCAGCCAACTCCACCCAGGCTAACCCCATCAACGCTGCTGGTGGTGCTAGCGGAGCAACCTCTAACTCCACCCAAGCGAATCCCATCAGCACCTCAGATGGCGGCTCGTCAGCAAACTACACCCAGGCCAATCCAATCAACGCAGCCGGAGGTTCTAGTGGAGCAGCATCCAACTCCACACAGGCAAATCCCATCAACACCTCAGATGGTGGATCATCGGCCAACTCCACCCAGGCCAACCCAATCAATGCAGCTGGTGGCGCAAGTGGTTCAGCATCCAACGCCACGCAGGCCAACCCAATCAACACCTCAGATGGCGGCTCATCGGCCAACTCCACCCAGGCCAATCCTATCAACACTGCAGATGGTGGATCATCAGCCAACTCTACGCAAGCCAACCCCATCCAAGCATCTGGCGGTGGTTCTTCTGCCAATTCAACGGCAAACCCCACACATGGTGCTGTCACCACCAGCACAGGAGCATCATCGGCTAACGCCACTCAATCAAACCCTATCAACACAGCGGATGGTGGCTCATCTGCCAACTCCACAACTGGTGACGACTCCGCTAGCCCTTCACATGGCGATATCAATGCTTCTGGTGGTGGTTCAGCTGCAAATGCTACCCAGGCCAACCCTATCAACGCGGCAGGTGGTGCTAGTGGTGCAAACGCCAACTCCACAACTGGTGATGACTCAGCCAGCCCATCACATGGTGATGTCAATGCTTCTGGTGGTGGCTCTGCTGCTAATGCAACACAAGCAAACCCCATCAACACCTCAGATGGCGGCTCATCAGCAAATTCCACCCAGGCCAACCCAATCAACACTGCAGATGGTGGATCATCAGCCAACTCCACAACTGGTGATGACTCAGCCAGCCCTACACATGGGGATGTCAATGCTTCAGGTGGTGGTTCAGCTGCAAATGCTACCCAGGCCAACCCTATCAATGCTGCTGGCGGTGCTAGTGGCGCAAACGCGAACTCAACCACCGGCGATGACTCAGCGAGCCCAACACATGGCGACATCAACACCCAAGGCGGTTCCAGTGGTGCAACTGCCAACTCCACTACTGGAGATGACTCAGCAAGCCCCAGTCATGGCGATATTAATGCTTCTGGTGGTGGCTCAACTGCCAATGCTACTCAGAACAACCCAATTGGCCCCATCAACACAAGCGATGTTGGCTCATCGGCCTCTGCTAACTCCACTCAAGGAGACACAGCAGCTGACGGCAGCGTGTCACAGGGCCCGGTAACTGGTGGTGCCGCAAACTCCACCTCAGCAGGTGGCAGTGGTCAGGGTGGTTCAAGCTCAGGCAACACCATGGGTGACATCGATCCCACTATAAGTCCCAACGCCAACCCCGTGATTGGCAACATATCACAAAACCCCACCCAAGTTGCTCCCCAAACCCTTACCCAGGATAACAACCAGACCCAGGCAAACACAGCTAACCCCAGCAACAACCAGGAGGTGTCAGCTGATGCAGTGCAGCATGCCATTGCCAACGCCCAGAACTATGCTAAATACATAGGGCTTGGAATCACACATTGTCCTGCCCGCAAGCCCATTACATGGTTGTGCCCCAAGAACTTCTATGCAGCCGGCGGCACAGATGCACAGACCCCCCCGGCCTGCCTGTGCACAACTACCACAGAACAAACGGACCGCTGTGATACCACAAATTTTGCTGGTGGTTGGATTGTTACGTCCATCGAGGGTATGCACGATTGCAAAGAAGCCTACTAGCAGACAAAAGCCTAGTGCAAAAATGCTAGCAGCTGTGGTCGCATGTGTTGGACTGTTCAAGGCTGCTTACAGGCAAAGAATGGCCTAGTGTGTGACAGCCCATAGGTTAGTAGATGTGTTGCTGTATGTGCTTGATCCTGCAGTTGTCAAGGTAGCAGAAGCCCATCCTTGGGATCAAACCCTAGCGTCCCGCTCATGACCTATCAAGTCTGCTAGTTATCTTGTATATATACTCCACATCCAGCCTGTTATTCGTCCTGCTAATGCATGCCTTGTGCTTTTCGCATGCAGGTGGCACTGTGCTCACATGCCCGACCAATTCAGTCCCCTACAATGAGGATGATTACGCCGGCCCAGGTTGTGGGGTGCCTGGTGGCTGGGTCGACTACTGGACTGATCAGTCGCAGTACCCAACAGCCAACATCCCATTCTGGTGGGATATCAGGAGATACGGCAACTTTGATCCTGTGGCACTGGGTGCAGTGCAGGCAGAGCCTTCTGCCCTGTCACTCAATGACCAGATTGCCAGCAAATCACACTATTGGAACTACGGTTACTGGGTCCGGTCTGTGGACTACCAAGACTGCAAGGACTGGAACTCGTGCCTGTGTCAATGTTTTCACTCTGATGGCGGTTGGAGGTAGGGGGATGCCAACAGCTGCAGCCGGCCGAGTTGCCAGGCACGTGTGCCGCAGTCAGACGTGGACTGCTGTTTCCAGGGCCTGCAGGCAGTGTGACAGACATACCAAGCTGGGCGGTCAAGCATATCAATACAACATGTTCATAGGCTGGGCAACCAGCTGGCTTTGTCTGGTTCAAAACACTATTTGCAACCAGCAATAGGTTAAGAGTTACAGACATCAGATACCGCTGTTTGAAATTCAGCGCCTACATGTGCGCGTGCTGCCGTGTTCTGAACTATGGTCTGTGTACTGCTGTGCGTTACAGGTTTTCGGCCGATGATGCCATTGGCCAGTACGCTCTGTTACCAACATGCACAGGAACCCTGGTGCCAAGCACACCCCCCGGCGACTTTACTGTGCGCTGCACAGTTAACCAGACATTTTACAGCCTGTGCAAGACCTTGCTGTCGGGCAGCCCTGCTTGGAAGCCTGCCACGTCTGGCCAGCTAGTGTACTTCGAAGCAAGCGAGAGCGCTAGCCGCACTTGTGCCGTGGATACTTCAATCATCTATGACCCCACGGCTGGGTACCAGGACCAGTGCAAGATTCCAGAAGACGCTGCAGCAGGAGGTGGCACCACAGGGATGCTGCAGCAGAGCGGCTCGTCGAGGGCATTTATGGCAGCAGCAATGTCCCAGTCAGCCAGCGATCAGCTATCCATGAGCCAGGCGGACAGTGCTGCAACGCAGCCAGGGTCCCGCGAAGGATCTGGGCTGAGGAGCGGGGCCGACACCGGAGCGACTGTCCTCACAGCACCCCGCAAAGCAGCCCCTATACCCGAACAGCAAACACAGGTATCCTTGACCACAGTGGCCCCCAGGAAGCAACGAGCTGGCGCAGTAAGAGCTCAGTATCAGACGCCGACAGGCTCTCTGCGTAACTCACAGCTCGAACAGGTTACCCCAGCGGCCCAGCCCAGGATCGAGCTTCCTGAACTGCAGGAGCTTCAAAAAAAACTGTCAGCTGTCAGGAAGGCTCTAAACAAGCTGCAGCTGGGAACTGGGATGTCAGTGAGTAGCGGAAAACGCGGGGCAGCGGCGGGCCCTTGGCGTCGCGCCTGATTCAGTTTGTAGTCAAGCACGAGCTCGCCTCGAGGTCATTGTTACATCTCTTATCGAAACCTAAAAGAGTACTGAGATTGCCAGTAGTTCTAACTGGAGTTACCTGCTGGGGTCTCAGACGCAGCAGTGGTGGTTTGGCTCGATCTGTTGGCTTGGGATTGCAGCACTTACGGGTCTGTTGCTAATGGATGGCTTGTGCGCCTTGTAGCTAAGGTTGGTGATTGGTTACTGACCTGACCTGAGTCCTGGGGTTGAGTATGCACTGCTTTACTTATGTGTTCTGGGAGCAACAACGGATGCCATGATCATGATGTTGCTAATGGCTCGTGCCACCATTCAACATAGCTGGCGTATGCCAATGTTGTGCCATATGCCATAGTATTGATCTCTTGGACAACCAGCACTGCGTATTGCAGCTGGTTGGCCAAGGTAATCAGGTAGGGCTGCTGCGGGTTCTGTACACTTCTAAGTGATTTCGCATGATTTCGCAAATCAAGCTGAAAACACACTCTGCGAGCACAGCTACAGACACGCCTGGTGGTGTGGTTGGTCTAGGTTGCTCTACCAGGCAATGAATGAACTAGGTCACTATATACTGTCTATGACTTTATAATTCATTATTAGTCATTATGATATGCATGTTGCGGTCCTACTGGAGAGGTTGCAGCGAAAGGTTCAGCTGCAGTCTGGGACTTCGGCCAGTGACATGCATGGATCGTACTGTCAGATTATGGTAACATGGGCGTTGCTGTTTTATTGGGTCCAGCGCATAGCTGTGGTGGAGTGGCAATACACAACACTAACAGTCATTGTTGGCGAGGTCTGTGCTGTCTGCGTAGTCAGTTTATTATAGATGCGCAGTTGTGGGGTGCTGACATCAGTCGTACTCACACAACACAAATTTAGATTGCATGGATGTGCATGCGTTGGTTGATGTGTTAGAGGCCGATGTATGATGTGTTGTGCTTTCACAACACTGAGGTAGTGTCATTGTTGCACAGCACTGCTTTGCTCTCAGAGCACAAATGATTTGTGCTCTGTTGCATGACAAAAGCATGTCACAGGTGTATGCTGAACTTCAGCCCACGATGGGCCAGTCGTGATAATGTCTTGTCAGACCGGCAACTGTGTCCAGTTCTGTTGATTGTCAAATTTGAAGATTGAGGTATAGCAGCCATGATGCACTGTGCAAGGATGTCTGTATGCATACTCACAGCAGAAGATGACACGTTTTAAAAAGATGACACATTGCCGGGTATCAGATGCCTGCAGGTCGCTAACATGGAATTGATACAGCAGTTGTTGCGTTGAATCTTGGTTGGTTGACATTTGTGAGTGCATGGCAAGCAGCCGGCAAGGTGGCCTTGCTGCCAATAACCTTGCAGCGTGACATACTCTCGGAAATTGACGACGTGGATGAGCTGCTCGGTTATCGACTGCCACAATGCCTTCCAGGCTGCAACTCAGAGTGCAACTGGACATCTGCCAGGTTTGTTGCTTCTGCACCGGCACACAACAGACACTTCCACTCACAGCAATTGTATCAACAAACTGTGAGGAATTGTGCCAGCGCCTGCATTCACACAAACCCGCAACGTTGACATCTGATTCACGAAACAAGAGCATGCCCGGTGACGTGATTGCAAGATGCAGCCGTGCCGTTGATGCAGCTGATGGGAAGTGGGCCCTGCAGTGCTAAATTGTTCCTCAGCAGTGCTGGTGAGTAGCGCTGCACAGGTTGCACGGCTCAGGAGGACAGGCTAAGGCTTGTCAGTTTCAAATTGAGTATTGGTCAGCAGTACAATAGCTTGTTAGTAGCAAATTCTGGTGAGACTACTGCTGAGGCAATGAAAGCATTCATCTCCAACATTCTCTCCCTCTATCAGGAAAAGGTACACCTCGCTTGCTTGTAAATAATGAGAAGAAGAAGTTACAGTGATACCTGTATCCTACCATCTAAGGCGGTACTCTCCACATGCATTGACAACCAAGTCCAGATGGATAGAACAGATAGCAACAGGATCAGTCAGTGGCCAGGCTTGCTCCTTTCACAAAGCCTAGCAACAAGCTTTGTCATACCTGCCGCAGCAACTGCCATTGCTGAGCATTCAACACCATCAGCCAAGTTGGTACAGTACCAGATAACGCCAGGTGCAAGCTGCTGGTGGTCCTGCTGCAGAGTCTGTATCTTTAGGTGCTGCAGGCAACCCATGGTGCGCATGTATGGGAATAGGCTGAAAGCAACTTGGCAACAAGCTGCAGCAGTTGCTGCTGAAATGGTGTCAGCTGTCTAATATAACTGTACTCACAAAATCACTAGCAGAGGAAAGAGCTTGCTTTGCTGATGTTGTGTCAGCTGTGTCGGTCAGCACAACAACAACAGCAGCAGCAGCTACTTGAAGCAGCTTGTATCTCAACAGCAGCAGCAGCTACAGTAACTGGAAGCAGCTTGTATCTCTGCTGTCTCTGGCGTGCCCTGTCCTTGATTTCATACAGTCAGTGGCACAGGAGCTGTAGTACTGCCTTCAGCGGACACAGACATACAGAGCATTTGCGTCACCTTGCCTTCAGCTGTCATACTGCATTATCAATCTGTTGGGTTCTGTATCTGCAGGTTCGATAGGTAAGTTACCATCCCATGTTGGAACTGGAGCAATAGCTTCAGCTGACAGCTGTTCTGCTTAGCTTAGCAAGTGGGCATGTTGTTAGACTGCAGTACAGCAGTGTTCACTGTGCTATTTGCTGCTAAAGCAGCAGTCACCGCTGCAAACGCCTCTGCTGCAGCCCGTGCTTGATAGCAACGTAGCCAGAATCAACAATGAAAACCAGTCAACTTGTTACTCCCTGGCAAGCTAAGACCGTGTCATGCAGCATGATGCTGTCTGTCCGTATTTGTTGGGCGCCAGCAGTTGCATCAGGAAACCAATGAGGATTGATGTATGCTTGCTGTACGTACACTAAACACTGAGCTGTTTCAAGCCAGCTGACCTGCTGCTGCTGCTACAGCCCCACCGGCACCATGTGTGTCTCCAGCTCCTGCAAACCGCCTCTTGCTCGGCCACAATGGAGATTGCTTGGTTTATTATGCAAGATTGGTGATGCGTAATCAATGCCAGTCTTGTAGATAGCGACTGCACTGCTGCCATGGCCGGTCTCCCCAACGAGGAGCGCTAGTGCGCGAGCTTTGTGCTAGTTGAGGACTCCGAGCTGATGGCCTTCCAAAAACCTTTACTGCATGCAGGCTCGCCGGCGAGGCGCCTATACGGGTCCGCCAAAGGCAGTGGTTCGTGCTGGAAGCGGCATGGGGCGGACTTACGCCGTAAGGTGTGATATACTTAGGTCTGCGATCAGGTGTTAGCAAGGTCCTGGACAAGCTGGCGGCATTCAACTGACATTCCTCTGCTGTTCGAAGACCGTGGAACACCGCCGAAGGTATGCTGTGTGTATGACAGCAGCAAGCCAAACAAACGAGAGAAACATCCTGCTTCAAGCGAACGCAGTGTTAACCTTTTTACAACGTTGTGTGAATGCGCATGCACATGCACTCCATCGGTGGTCTTCAGCGTTTGCTGAAAGCGCACAAGTGTCTTATATAAAAGCTCCACCAGGCAGCTCAAGCGCTTGCTGCTTTTGCAGACAATGCACACTTCGGCTACAGGCCAAAAAGGCCCGACCCTGATTTACGTTTCCGGCGGCATGTTCTGCAGATGTCCGCCAGTCCCCGCAGTCCTCATGGTAGCGATGCCAGAGGTGGCACGTATTGTCTCTGGTTGTGGTGACACCGTCATCAGGTACCAAGGCAAACCAAGCGCACACCTATTATGAAGGTACAAGCTTGTCCGCCTAAGCGCCTGATACCACTGATGGTTCTTGCGCCCTCCCAGAGAAAGCAACCACTTCTCCCCAGTACTCTTATATATGAAGAGCCTGTTGAGTCGAACGGGTGACTGGGCGCGCTGGGTCGCTGCTCCCTCTCCACGCAGCAGCAGGCATCGACGCAGTGTTCTCGTGGTTCCCTTTTGCAACATGAGCAAGCAACATATGCAAACTGTTAACAAGTTGTACAGGACAACACACGCTCCGTTGTTGTCTGCAAAGCTTGAGCAGCTGTTGCATTGCTCTTGCGACCAGCGTTCTCCGGACGACGCCACGCAATGATTGAGTTGTTTTAGCAGTTTGTAAGGTAACTGGTTTCGGCTTGTGGCTGGCGTACTGCCTGCTTGACGTTACCACCACCGGCCTGCTGCTGAACGTTCCAGAGTTGATTTGAAGCGCAGCAAGCACAGCGGTTGCAGCACCGCATCCTTAAAGCTGCGGCCGTTCTTGGGTGTAGCTGCACAGTGTAAGCAGCTGGCAGTAGGCCTCTGTACACCTCTTTCTGCAGAGGGCTGGGGAGCTTTTCGAGGTCTAAGGTGAGTGTGCAGGATCTTCACTGCCCCTGGCCAGCAGCAAGCGGCCGAATCTGGCCTTGGCTGGTAAACGCCTCCTAGACTCTCTCTATGACTACCAGGGCACCCATCTGTCTGCAGCAACGGCCTTTGCTGCTGTGAATACTGTTTAGCTAGCTGTAGCACTCAGGGATCAACACGATGCAATCAGCTAGGGCATGCTCTGCTAGCTCTGCTGACTGATCAACCACCTCAAAACAGCATTGGACTGCTGCCAGCAGTGAATACACGCTCTGTCAGCACCCGCTGGCGCTGCTGCTGTTCGTGCTATGTATGCTCCACAGCCTACCAGCACGCCACTGACGGCCTGAGGCCCGCTGCTATGACTGTCAGCTAGTTGCGTAGAGCAGTTCCTGCGCAGCATGCTGCCGTTTCAAAGCAGTAAGCTATCATTTGTTTTGCTGCAGCAACCGCCACACTAGCTGTGACCTTACACCCAGCTAGCAGTTGACAACACCTCCTGCTTGAGCTGTGCATGCACCCTTGTGTGGTGCTGCTGTTGCTGTGCATGCCAGAACTGACTTGATTCTGGCAGGGTGCAGCAGCACTGTTTTGCGGCTCAGCGTTCGGTGGCTTTTCTGGCCGCCGGAGGTCTGACAGGGAAGGCTCTGGTGCCCAAGGACACAAGCAGTTGTCATTTTGTGAAGCCTGCTTGCTAAGGTTGCATTACTTGAGAGGTGGTAAACATGCTAGCAAGTATGCACACACTGCACACACATCACACACAGGCAAACATTTGCAGTATTATGACACCCTAGAGCTCCCACCAGCAGTAACTACTGTGTCTGCTGCAACAACACGGAGGCGCTTGTTGCATTGTGCTTCACTGGATGCACAAAGTGAAGCACGGGAAGCGCGCATGGCAAGTCCAAAGTGGTTGACGAGTTCGATATGCATGTGTAGGCAGTTGACTGGGTCAGCTGTTGTTCATATAAAGCTAGAAGATGGTCTGCACTGCTGTGGTCTGCATAGATAAGTCAAGCAAAGACGAGTGTGAAGGCTGCAAATCACACAAACAACCCAATGCAGATTGGTGGAGAATATGCACCCAAAGCACAGCATACTGTAACAGCATGATGGTGCTGTACGAAAGCACAACATCCACAACATGTACCCAGGCATAGGGGTCACCAGACGCAAACTCTCTCCCCTAATCTGCACTGTCATTCGGCAGCCTGCCGGCCCGGCAGTGTTGGACATCCACCCGGCATTACAAAGCTGTTGCTGCAACTGCTGTTGCTGCAACTCAGTTGAACTGCTGTCAAATACTAAGTATGTAACACAGCACTGACACAATGATTGTGTCAGCTGACACCAACATGCTAGCAATACAATTGGTGTCTCCTAACAGGATCATCCTGTGGGGTACAAATCAGAAGGCCAGTGCCACGACCTGCTCATGATAGTTTGCTGTAGCACTGGCCAATGGGGTCAACAACTGAGTATGGCTGATGCAGATTGTGCGTGCCCATTCAGGATGAACATTTAAATGTGATGATCTGTGGGCTGTATCGCCCTGGGCACAAATCCTTGTGTGCCAGCCAGGCATTATCTGGTCAACGCATCCAACACTGTCAAGCAGAAAAACTAATCAATGGGCTGTGCTCGGTAAACAAAATCAGCACTTAACATGGGTGATTTGTGATGCTGAAAACCACACTGTGGAATAAGACTCGTAGCGATCAATGCCACATACAGCAGATGGTACCCAGAGTTTGTTGAAACAGCTGCTCACAACTCAAATTCGCAAAGCAACCAACGGACCAGTCAGCGTCCACATTGGCACTCTAGCATGGCATAAACCAATTCTATATGCCATCATACTGTGAAGCAGGCGGATACCAAGCAAAGCCAAGAATGCAAACCAGAATCTGATGTAAATCCAGGCAAGAAGGTCATCAGCTGCTATACAGCGTCAAATGTTGCTGTGGGACATACAGCTCACGCTTGTTGCCCACACATGCTGTGGTGTGGAGGCCACTGTGAAAGTGCAAACAAGCGGAGTGCAATCAGGTTTGTGCAAAAGATCTATCCACGTCATCTGCATCTGAGCTAGTGTAAACGATGTGCATGTCATGCCACCAGAGCACCAACAGGAAGTCATCAACATCTTAGAACATTAGCTACAGGCATTAGCAGTACACTCTGAATCCCACAAAGCACAGAACTCAGTGTTTTCGTTGAACAGAAAAAACTACGGCGGGTCATGTCGGCACTTAAAAGTCAATGTCCCTGGTGCTGTATTGGTGCAGTCCTGGTAAGTTTGGTACTCATGGCATTGGCAATGGCTACAAGGCATTCATTAAAGTGCATTGAGCCCATACCAACTCAAGGCTGAAGCTGATCCTTATCGGGTGAATTCATACCAGCAAGGAGCTCTACATTACACTCCTGCTGACGCTGGTGGTTGCACCCCTTATCTCCCTTGCAGCTGCTTTCTGGCCTGCATGTCGCTGGCTGGCAACGGCCATTGGACCCACAATGCAACCCACCACAGCACTCGCCCATCTTACTACACTTGGACCCTGACTTTTTGAGCTTCTTCCTGGCACAGCACTCTGCCTTTCCGTTGTCCTTCACGATGCAATCCAGGCCCGCCTTGGCACAGCACTGCTTGCCTGCGCCATCAAGGCCACATGGGCCACCCTCAGAGCTACACACATACTCATACATGCCTGAACCTCCATATCCGCCTGTGCCTTTGTTAGGTGTTTTGTTTGCACTTCTGTATGACCTTCCCTTCCTGATTTGCTTAGGAATGCAGATGTGGCTGTGTTTGCCACCGCCGGAGTAACCGCAGTAGAAACCATCACAGCAGCTCTGGTAGCCGCCACCGCCATGGCCACCACCATGGCCACCACCATAGGCAGGGCCGCAGGCTTGGCATTTGCAGCAGCTGTTGCAGGACTGAAGGGCACAAACGCAGCAGTGCGGCAATGTCCGTGAGTAATCCATGCAGCAAACTGTTGAGGAGTGGCTTTGGGTAAGTCGAGTGGATCATCATTTGCGGACATCTTGTGACCTGAAAATACTCTGGTGCTTGACCGACTGAAGTTGAGGAGGTCTGGTGATGTGTGCTGTGACAATATGGTATGATCACTTCCATTATGTGGGTTCTGATTGAAGTGTGCAGATCTAACCATTGCAACAAGTGTTTCATAACACAATACCAACCCGATCAACACTGAACGCATCCTTGCTGTGACTCACTGGGGGAGGAGGTGGCCTCTTCCTTGGGCAGAACTTGGGGTCACAACCTCCATGATATGTGCCAGGCTTGAAGATGCCCCTGCAGTTCTTCTTTTTATTAACGGTGCACTGAGCATGTGCTGTGTTGGGATACAAGCAGCACTGGCCCTTCTTGTCTTGTGGTGGACATATTGGGCACCATCTCGTGTCACAGGCCTTGCCACGTTGCCATCTGCCGCCCTTGTTGTCACACTTTGCTTTTGTGACATCATTCAAACATTTGCGAGTCTCAAGTTTAGCGTCAATGCAGCAACCACCTAGCGGGCTGCAGGTTGGGTCAGTGGAGGGCTGCGAGGGCACACAGCCACAACAGCTGTTAGCCAGCCTCCATAGATTAACATGCACAGGGCTACAGATACTATAAACTCAGTGGGTGGCCTTTGAAGACCTCAGGAAGGTTTGATGCATCCTGGATGCAAGCAATATACTGCAGACACATGCGGCCTGCTACTGCATAGATACGAGCGGTTCAGCCCCAATCCATGATTGCAAAAACACAATGACCATCAGACTCTGTCCCTTGCCAGTCACTACTAGTGTAGCTGAGCTACAAGCTGAGATGAGGCTTACCAGTACAGTGATCTTGCCAACCTTCTGCTTGACTTTATCGCTGCCAGCAACAGTGGCCTTGGTGATGCAGTTCTTGACACCAGCCACCGATGAAATGACCACAAACTGCACATTCCTAGCGGCACTGACGCTAGCAAAGTTGCAAGTGATCTCATTGGCATCGGCAGTGCAGCGGTCTGCAAAGCAACATCAACCGCACATTACATACAGGTCTTTGCTGTTGAGACTTGCTTTGAGGTAGCAGGCGCCCATGCACCAGGTGCTGGGCCCAGATGCAGGGACTCGGCCACTGCTCTGGCGTGACAACTAGCACTGTCACATTAGATGTGGGACATATCACACTGCTGACACCGCAATGGATCTGGTGCTGGTGTTTCAATCAATCAGGCAGCTCATGGAACCAGCCAGAAAGGTGGTTCTTGGCTGCTGCCTGCTGATCAGCGTGCTCGTCCTGCATTGATCATTGTCTGACATGGCGTAATGTATCATGGCTCATTGTGTCACCACTGGTAGTTGGGCCAACTAGCACACCTTGGAAGGTCAAAACCTTTGTGATCTCCACATTGTCTGGGCAGGTGGTCACAACAGTAACACCTTTAGCTGCTGCTGCGGGTGCTGATATGCGCATTGAGACTGTGATTTCAGTGTCTTCACAGCCAGACCCTGTTGGCGCCACAATCTCCACTGGATTTTCATTATTGGGTATGATCTGCAGGAAAACACGTTGCACCGATGCTGTGAACTCCGCTCGTTGGTGAGTTGGTCGCGGAGCTTTCACTGATGCAGTGGTCCTGTGTATAGCTACATCAACATGAGCTGCTGCTAGCTTTTTTGCCCATACAGACAGTTGCATCATGCTGCCAGCATGAAGAGTTCGGAAATTCACATGCCGGTGGCCTCTGTACAGCTGCGATTCTGTCCTGTATTTTGGTAGTATGATTACTCGTGATTGCGGTACCTTGCACACTCATGCAGAGACAGGAACACATGCCATGCTGTTGTGACAGACTGCTGTTGGCACAGCAGAACAACAAGCAACTATTGCAGCCTGTTCCATGGGTTGCATGTGATGCCATCGGAGGCGCATATGCTGCTGGCGTGCCGCTTGCGCCTGACAGGCTTTTTGTTAATAAAGTGACAGGCATCAACAGCATAGACAAGGTTTGAGCTACTAGCAAGTGGCCACACCTTGATTGTGGTTGAGGCCTCTATACCCTTGCAAGCATCTGCTGGACCTGTTTGCTCCAGATTCTCGTTTGAGCACGTGACCTTGGCCTTGTTGATAGCTGTCACAGTTGTAGTGGTGGTCTTTGCTGTGAATTGGTATGATATTGTGTAGGTTTGGGTGGGGTCGGCTGGGTTATAGGACATGGTCCCCAGGTCACATGTAACCAGTCGGTTGACCACATTGCACACTGCATCAGCAAGACACAGAACAAACCCGTGGATGCTATCAGTGCTTTTCAAGTGTTGGGTCATTAGGCAGGGGTCAAAGCAGGCGCTGGGACCCAGGGCCTGCAAACCTGCCAACACATACTTTATGTACAGTCTCAAGCTCATGCCATTGGAGGTTTGTCAAGTACGTTAGCTAGAGACAATACCGAGTCCTGCATTCAGCACTATCCAACTCTCATGTACAGTTTTTGACACACTCTGCTATGTCAAGCAAAAGGCAAGTGGATGATCATCAATGTCCCAGAAGTTGATTGCAAGCAGCACTGCTGATGGCCTATGGGCTGATGTCTCCTCAACAGCTTACAGTCAGCAACTTCCACTCCATCTTTGTTGGCAACTGCTATGCTGCCTGAAACATACTGGATGCCCTGCGGCAATGTGTCAATCATCTTCACGCCTGTGGTGTCTGTGGTGTTGGACACGCTTGATATGGTGACGGTGTAAGTACCAACCTCTCCAGGTGCGAAGGTGGCCTTGTTCACTGTCTTGTCGACTGTGATATCTGGTTCGCCTGTTGGTTGCGGAGACACAAGAGCCTGTGCAAGACAGCAGAACATTGGCATTGTCACTGTTGCTAGTGGTCAAACACAGAGCTGGCACCTACTGTTCAGGAATGCACCCATACAATCTAGCAGCAGCCTGCTAGCTGAGCTAGCATGACAGCACAATGCAGTAGTACGCTGAGGCCCCAAATGCAGCGCTCGCAACAATGTCTGTTGGTTCTGGCGAATGATCTGAATACTGGCTCTAAGGGTCAAGTATCAGCATACAGTGGTCCTGTCTGCTGTGAAACTGCAAACAGGCACTCTGCTCTAATGCGCTCAGCACCAGCCTAATGCTGTGTTGTCAGCAGTTGCCATGACAACTAGCAGGTGCCGGCACTTGAGAGGAGAAGGCTAAGAACATGCTATACACGTCGCCCAAGCAGACATGCTGGTGCCCTACTCGCCCAGGATTGCACAGCATGTCACACAAGCAGACTTACACAGCAGGTTTCTGGGCTTGGATCCGGCTCAGAGGCCGCACCAGGATTGTACTGGAATTCCGGGGGACACGTGTTGCCAAAGACGAAAAACCACTCCGAGCAGTTGGAAGGTGATGGGCTTGGCGAGGGCGATGCCATGGCCAGTGGTATGATGATTTGTGACACCGCGTTGTTGTTTGACGGGTCGTTCAGGGGTCCCGGTGGTCCTTCAGTTATGACCCCTGGTACGTCGATTGTGATTGCATTTGCTCCAGGGATGATGTCCACAAAGGGTGTGCTTGTGATACTGATCACCGTGCCTGGCGGCATGTTGCCGATGAAGGTGCAGCTGTAGTCCTGACCTCCGGTCACAGTGCAACTTTCTGTTACCCCAGTCGGCGTCAATACTGTGATTGAGCCGTCTGGGAAGATGATATTGGGGTTGTCGGTGCTGCAGCCAAAAGCAAGATGCGGGAATTTTGTCGATTCAGCGCCCCAGCTTCAGCTGACGTATCACTGATCATAGTATGCACATAACTGATGCCCCCAATGGAGGACCCGCTGCCATCCGCCTGTACTAGAACAAGGTGTCATTGCAATGCCAGAGCATCCGCTTGATGCACAAGGCAGGGCTAGGCTGCACAGGTCAATTCAAAGGGCTGGGTTAGTCAGTTCGACCACTGGATACTCATGTACAGCAGCACTCACGTGTCTCCAAATGTGATTTCAGTGCATGTGCCTTTCATCACTGTGATGGTGCTGGTGATAGGGTTGGAAACTCCCGGGGGCATCACAGTCTGGCTCGCCGGCGTTTTTTGCAGCTTCGCATCGCATCCTTCAGGTGTCGGCGATGGCGAGGGGCTAGGGGACGGCAAGGGGTTTGGCGAGGGAGAGAGACTGGGCGACGGGGATGGACTAGGAGATGGGGAGGGGCTTGGTGATGGCGATGGGCTCGGCGATGGGCTTGGCGATGGGCTCGGCGAAGGGCTCGGCGATGGGCTCGGCGATGGGCTCGGCAATGGCGATGGGCTCGGCGATGGTGATGGGCTCGGCGATGGTGATGGGCTCGGCGATGGTGATGGGCTCGGCGATGGTGATGGGCTTGGGGATGGCAATTGCGCCGGGATGATGATTTGCGAGACCGCATTGTTGTTACTACTGTTGGTTAGCGGTCCTGGAGGTCCCTCATCGATGCGCCCCGGTATGTCAATAGTGATGACACCGACGCCGGGCGGAACCTCGACCTTTGGCTGTGAAGCAATAGTAATCTTCGTGCCGGGCGGCATGTTGCCGTCGAACTTGCAGCTGTAGGATAGGCCGCTGCCAGTGCATGCCCCAGTTACGCCTGTAGGTGTTTCAAATGTTACGGAGCCCAACGGGAATGTGACACCCGGGTTTTGTGAGCTGCAGGAATTTCAACAGGAGGCAGCAACAGCCGCTTTTGCTTTTGATCATTGAAGGCTCTTGACTATGCCACACAGCATGCTGCATCGAACCAGCATCCTACCAGCCAGCATAATACGTATAGAATGGCCATACAGCATGCTGCATATGATCTGCGCGTGCATCAGGGTGAATGTCCTGCTAGAGCATTTGACAATGCCATTTGCTGCACAGCACAGTAGGCACTTGCAGCTGGAGTTTATGATTCTTGATGAAGTTTATGACCAGGAACACACAGGATTGTATGATTCTGCACAACCCATGCGTCATGTAGAGAAACACACATAGATGGCTGACTCTCAATGCCCCTCATACTTACAGATCTGTGAAGTTGATCGTCTTGCAGGTGCCAGCCATAACAGTGATGGTGCTGATGATAGTTGAGGCGGTCTGCCCCGGGCCCACTTGCTGACTTGGTGGCTGCTTTTCAAGCTTTGCATCACATCCCTCCTGAGGAACGATGATGTTCGATTGGGCATTGTTGTTGTTGGGGTTATTCAAAGGTCCCGGACTCTCAGTAATGACAGCAGGCACATTGATTGTGATAGGGTCCGACCCGGGTGGCACGTTCACGGTTGGCGTGCTGGTGATGGTTATTCTGGTGTCCTTCGGCATGGGGCCGTTGAATGTGCACTTGTATGTTGAACCTCCTGTGACGTTGCATATGCCAGTCACATTGGATCCCTCCACTGAGACATTAATAGAACCCGGTGCGAATGTGACCCCTGTGTTGTTTGTGCTGCGGGAATACAACAGTAGTGCGTACATTCAGCTATTGAGGTTTGTGTTTGTAAACTCCTGATGGCAACTGGTGGCCTGCGCTCATTCTTGCTAATTGATTGCTATGCTGCTCTTGCAATGTCAGCACCACGCTGCTGCTGTCCCTGCTGCATCCTATGTCTGAATTCTACGAATCGGCCAACCTGACAGCCGTTGGGTAAACATAAATTGTGTGCCACTGGTCTAAGACTCACTGTTATCTCCCAGAGAGTAAAATCAGCATGCAGTGCAGTTGACCAGGGACCCTCGAAAGCAAGCAATGTGCATGGGACACAGGCGTGAGCTGCTAACATTTGGTGACTTACGTGTCTGTGAATGTGATCTCATTACAAGTTCCTGCTACCACAGTTAAAGTGCTAGTAATAGGCGCCGCGGGGCTCCCAGGCACCACAGTCTGGCTTGGCGGGGTCTTTTCCACCTTTGCGTCACAACCTGGTGCAACAACTTGCACGGTATCTGTGGAATTTGAGCTGCCTCCTGGCGTTGACACCACAGCAGTGTTGGACCAGTTCCCAGCTACAGTTGCAGTGGCCTCCCAGGTGAAGGTTTGGGGATAGGGAGGCACCAGATTGCAGAACAGGCTGAGGGGGTCCTTGTTAGGACAGGCAAGACTGGGTGGAACCACGTTTGTGGTAAACACAAAGCCTTCATTGGTGGTTATCTGGTCTGTGAACGCCACCGAGACGTTTTTGAATTCACCAGGTACGTCCACGGTGAACTTCCAAGTGAAAGTGTCACCCACCACAACACTGCTGCTGGGCCCTTCCTTAACAACTGTTGGGGTTGGCAGCCGCTGCAAGCAACAATACAAACATGTTTGTCGACCCTTTCAAGCTGAGTTCAGATTGAGCTGGAAATCAATATCAGTATCCAGAGCATGAGAGTATGTGTCATGGTAGACCCGTTTGCAACCGGACAATCCACAGGCATGTACAACTGAAACTTCCAAATGGCACGGCAATGTGCACCCAGGGCATTCAAGAAAGTATCTGGTAGAAGCTCAATCAGTTCTTGGGCCCTCAAGCCTGGGGAGTTTGATGCATCCTGCACCCTGCATATAAATGCTCTGAGCAGTTTTGCCCTGAGCAGTCCACAAGCTCAACCCACAATGTGCACTAATGTATGGTGTGTGAACAAGGTACATCCTTGGCTATGTTAACTGTCTCTCACCACACAACATGTTGTAATGACATCCGCTTCAGTCCTTGGCAGAGGCGTGTTGACCGCTGCTGGGTTGAAACGCCATCCGTCGCTTTCCTTACAGCCTGTAAACGGGTTCGGCTCAGTTGTGTTGGGCAGCAAGTCTCCACATGTTTGGTTCTGCAACACAACCATGCAATGCAGGTGTTGCCATACAATGCCAGGCTGTAAACACGCTGAGCCAATTTAAGCTTTCCTGAAGATTGTAGACACTGTCATAAGATGTGGTGTACAGACACCTAGCATTTGCTGCCAGGTCACAAAAGACAGTATGATGCTACACCACACAGCACTAATGCTAACAGACAGCTCGAACCAAGGCACAGCCTCACAGACTGGTACATTCAAAGTGATTGTCATCGTGCAAAGCAGTACAGTGGTCTCAAGCTTACCAAGCAGCAATGAGCTTCCGAGATGTTTGTGCTTATCAGAGCCTTGTCATTGGTGATGGTCCCAAATGGGCAAGCAAATGGTTGTGGGCCATCGCTATCGACGTTTGTGTCGGCACAAGTCGGCACCGGCTGCAAAGGGCAACAAACCTTGTAGCTGAGATGGTCTGAGTGAACTGCTTGATATGAAATCCAGCTCAAACAACAACTCTATGGACCTCTGGTAACTGCTTCAAGATTTTGTCAGTAGCTGTGCACAAGACTCGCTAAGCATGACAACCCCAACATCATGACACTGGTCACCTGAGGCAATGGCATATCACCATCCTGGCGTGTCAGTGACATCTATGCTACCTCTGTGGCGCGAATGCACTGGTCAGTAGCTGCTTTCCAGTTCACCAAACAAAGCTATGCTCTGCTTAGTGTCATCATACCAGCAGCATGTGGCCACAGCGCTATCCCATGTAACCTATGTCTGGTTTGACAGACCACAAGACGGCCTGGACACAAGCGTGTGGCTGAGGTGGCTAAAGCACTGCCTGGAAGCCCTAGCAGAGGCAAGGCCCTACCTCACTATTAATTCCACAAAGCCACACTGGTAGGCTTGCATTGCACGTCAGCCCAGTGCCAGGGTACTGTTGTATTCCCGGAGCGATGGGTATGCTAGTCCAAAGTTGCCCTGATCCAGCTTGTGGATTGTACCAGAACCCTGAGGGTTGTGGGTCCGTCTGCCTCCAACAGCAGGCCTCTGGCTTAGTTGATTGGGCGGCTTTTACAGCCAGGTAATCAAAGCCGTCGCCTACACAGGGCCCGTCGCTGCACGTAATAATTCCCTGGATGTTGACACTGCTGCCGACATAGGTTGGCTGACCAGATGTGCAGCAGGCGCTTTGCACCACCTGTGATGAGCATGGTGAAAACAACTGTTGGCCGGTTGAAAGAAATTTGCTTTGCAGAGGGAATGGCTTTGTATGGTGCAAGTCAGGCTGCATGGTGTGTGGTCTATCAACCAGACTGTGGGCAGGACACCCATCGATGCAACCAATTCCGAGCGACATAGGCCTTAATGACCAATTCCCTGCACCGGGCAAGTACGCCGAATTCAGCTGGTTGCCCAGTGCAAAAGTACCCACATGTGCCTGACTCCAGAAGGCAACAAGCAGCAGCAGTTCAACGCCGGCAAACACTGCCGCCCGCATCAATGCAGACTTGTGCTTGCGTTAGAATAGTGGCTTCTGACCAATCTCCACCCTATCTCCACGCTGTTTATGACCTGCAGCAGCGACAAAGCACAGCTTACAGCAGATCCGGTGATAGTGCTGCAAGTGTGTCCTCGGCAGCCACAAAATATTAAGGTGTTGACTAACATGTTACTGCGTTTGAGCAACCTGCAGGTTTGAGTTGTATGACCAGTAGGCACGAGGCGGTGAGCAGCGACGGCCGGCGATGCCGCTTGCGTCCCGCACAGCCGGCGCTGTCACGTTTTAATGGCGCTTGGTGTATGCTGCATGATCGGTCCATCGAACCCACACTGGTTGTGAGGCCAGAAAGCACGTAATCCCTGGGCAATTTGAGGACGGCTGCTGACAAGGCCGGGACGGCAAATGGCGCTGCAACACCCCTTTCACTCACCTGTATTTTGCTTACTACTAAAAAGGATAGTTTAGCTTTGTTGCCGTTGGCAAAATCACCGGATCGCTCAAGTGTGATTACGCTGTTGGTTGCTTGAAGTACCGTCCAGGACAAGACCGCCAAACTTTACTAACCCACCGGCGCTTTTCAGCAGTAATAGTGTGTCATTGTATTGAAGCAAGCTTCTGCGTGTTGAAGCTTGCCACAACAGCAGGGTCAAGTGTCTCTGCGACTTGACACGCGCGAAACTCGACTAAATGCTGTCAATCCCTGGTATTTGCTGCTTAAAGAACAATATATCTGTAACTGCTGCCGGATGCTTGTCGAACAGGAAACTTTTCAAACCACGGGTTTCGCCCACCGTACTTTACACCATCCAGCAGACACCCAAGCTTTGCCCTGAGACGTAGTAGAGATGATATCAGCGATTCAGCACTGTCTGAGCAGTGGCTTGCTTGCTGCCGTCAAGCTAGTTGCAGCGCGCACAAATCTCGAGCTCATATGAGTGAGGGTCACCAGTATGCCGATAATAATGGCGCTCTGCCCACATAGCAGTAACAGACGTGCATAGACATTGTAACTTACAGTTTTTTGAGGTATATACAGTAACTGGCAAGGCGCTTCCGTGAAAAGAGCGATGTTGAGCACCCGGGGGGCCAGGTACCTGAGGCCAGTCGCGATCCCCGCTGCTTACGGCCAATTAGCGTATTGCACTAGTCAGAGGCATGCGGTAGTCACAGGTAATTTAATGTGGGGCTTCTGCATGTTCGGCCTCAGCTCGAGCAGTACAGCCGTACTGCTCACACGGCAGAGACAACTTCAGCGACTGCTGAAGGTATGAGCGGCGTTCCTGTGCAGACCTCGGTGTCAGCTTCTTAGGTGCCTCCGAAAGGCTGTTGAACGTCCTGCTTATGCTTGTGTTGGATGTTCCTCTTGTCACATTTGCTCGAGTTTGGCTTACCTGCTTCAAGCAGTGCAGCCTTTACTTCAGTGAGAGGCAATTTACTCTTGCTAGAAGTCTCTCAGAGACTGTACAGACAAGCGCCAGTGGCCAGAGTGGGTTTACATATCTATGTATATGTTCCACTTCCAAGATCATGGTGATCGTCACCATGATACCACCGATGGTACCAAACTTCTGAGCATGTGCACGAGCTGAAGCAGAGATTACACACTGGGTGCTAAAGCCGTGGTGAAGTGGCCAAGCAATAACATGTTGCTGAGTGCCAACAGCTGCCACCCTCCGACCAGCCAGACACATACAGAAGACGCATTCTATACCGTGTATGGCATACAACCACAAGACAATTAGCGCTGGCGGTTGTCTCAACTGGTCACAAGCGCAAAGCCTAGCACATTGACAAACAAATGCAGCTACTAGTAGTGCTGGCCTTGCTATGCCATCTGTACAGTGTGGCGGCAACTGTCATTTTGGGCCAACAATGCAAAACACGAATTCAAAAACTTCATGCTCATCCCATGCCCACAGCGAACCTGGTGGTCATATGCTGGCTGGCGGTGCACAAAATGCCACACCTCTCTTGCGCTGCTTTGATCCCCACGTACTGTCAAACTACAGATATGTGACATATGCATTTGAACTTGGTAGGTTGGCACTGCCTGTTGGAGAAGGGCTGGCAGAAATGACAAGGTCTCACATTAGGCCGAAGCAAGCCTCAACTACACAATGGTTGCATGCATTTTACTTGGCCAACAGTAACCCCAGCATGATTGTGTTCATGTCCAATGTATGCACAAATGCCAGAAAGCTGGGACTGCAAAGGCTGCAACAGAGCCCAGAAGACGATTGCAGCTGTGCAATGCACTGACAAAGCTTCACACACCTTGAAAACAAAGCGGGCCAAGGAAGCGAACAGTCCCCATGTGGTCAGTGCAAAAACCATGTGCGTACCACAGTGCTGAGACTAGAATGTTCAGTGTGTGATGCAAAGCCTGACGCAATGGCAGTGTCCTTGCACTACAGAGCTGGAGGAAGTCCAGCCTTGTATTCCAAGTATGAGCTGTGCAACTCAGCAACATGCATAAGCAACTTTCCAGTGCAGCAACCTACACTGTGTGCTGGCAGCAGTAATGACAACAGTTGATACCAGCGTCCGTCGCAGCATGTCACACAACCACTGGCAGCGCGCAATAAGTCGTACTTGCAGTGTGCTCCAGGTTTGCATGAATGCAGCAGCGTAACCTGAACAGTAGCCCTGTGCATGCAGACACAGCTATCTTACGCAGAGCACTGCTCACAGACACAGGCCCATGGTATGGATAACAAAAACAGTTGGCCTATCTTGTAAACGGTCAGCAATCACAAAGTGTAAGCATATAAGTCATCAATTCATCAACGCTTACTATTGAAGCACCAATGCTCAGCTAGATGCAAGTAACAGTCCGTAGGTGGCCATGTTTGAAATACACAATCAAGTGGCTTGACACACGAGAAACCACATCCTGTTTGTCACAACTGGTCAGACAGTAATGAACTATCCATGTACACGAGGTGTATCCACTCAGTGCTCATGCATACTGGACACCGAGCTGCTGCATTTGCATGACAGATGCTCCACAATGCCCGTCTAGACCAGCAAACCCTTGAACCAGTTGCTGCTGACATAGTCCTGATGAATCAGGCGTTGGGGGCCCCAGGCCGTGCATAGGGCTATCCTGCTGTGTTGGCTGCAGCTGCAGCACCTTCAGCCCGTCTAGTAAGTTTCCCCCAATTCTACACTTTGACTGTGACTCCTGGAGCACATGTGCTTCCTGCTGGACATTGTGGCTTGTGAGCCCTGCAAGACCTGACTCCAGCAGCAGTCTAGCAGCACCTTGGCTGTTGAGGACCCCTGTCGGGGATGACATCGGTCGCTTTGACTGCTGCTGCTGCTGCTGCTGG
>NSMO01000312.1:336-24967 GCA_002588565.1 Coelastrella sp. UTEX B 3026
CTTGGGCAGATGTACATTCAGATGCTGTGCAGCCCCCAGCTTCCCCCTGAGTTGCAAGCAGCAAAGGAAGCGTTGCAGGAACAGCGCAAGCTGTCTCGGCAGTACAAGCAGCATCAGCTGCAGGAACAGCCTGGCGCTTCACAGCAGCAGCAGCAGCAGCTGAAGATGCCAGGCAAATTGCACAGGCTGCCTAGCATGCCCAGTATCGACTCAGAGGCAGATGCTGTGGTGCTGCCACCCCGTGTTGGTGTCCAGCGCGCTTTATCTTCAGCTGCAGCTGCAGCCCCAGCACCTGCTTCTGCTGCGGTTGGCACAGCAAGAGTGACTGAGGCTGCAGCTGCAGCAAGTGCCAGCGCTGGCGCAGCAGCTGCAGCTTCACAACCAGCAGCAGCAGCAGCGGCTGGGGAGGTTGATGGAGGGGTAGCATCAACCACTGGGCCATATCAAGGAGGAATGGTGAGTGAGTGACCTGGCGTGTCAGAGGCGCAAGATAAGCATCATACAGCTTGGAATCACACTGAGCTTGGAGTCACATTGAACAGCAGCTGCTGCTGCTCTAGTGAACCATGCAGCAAGTAGACTCCTTGTTCCTGCTCGATTACAACATCCAAGTGACCATGCCTACTAGCACCTGCCAGAAACATGTATCTAAGCCTGTTGTTTGCCTCATAGGCAATTGCAAGGAAGCAAAGAAACACATGCTGTGGCTAGCATCATCAATGTTGGCTTTGCACTGCATGATGTCCTACAGGCCCTGCAGCTGCAGCAGTATGCTGGCATTCCAGCCGCGTTTGTCAACACTCACATGCAGCAGTTAGCAGCATTGGCCCTGGGCAGCAGCAGAAGCATCCAGTTGCAGCTGGTGCTGCTGCCACCTATTGCATCGGACGCCACAGCTGGGACTCCAGCTAGCGCAATCAAGGACTTTGGGTTGCTTGATGGTGTGAATGTAGTGAAGGGCACTTCTAAGAAAGGTGGCGGTGCTGTGTATCGGCTGACTGGGCTGGTGTTGACCACATCACAGCCTTTTAGAGAGAAGTGGTACCAAAGAGGTGGGCAGGTTTGCTGGCGGCAATGCTATCAGAACAGCGTTGTTCTGCAGTTGCACAATGTTTGCAGTTGCTGAGCGACAGTGTCATACACAGTGTTTAGGCAGTTGGGCCATGGGCTGAGGAGGTGTTCGGCATCATGCGGCTAATCAAATCTGGTCTAGTAACCCAGAGAGAGCCTCACAAGAGCAGGTGTTTCGGTGTATCGGTTGTAGGTGGGCACTTGCCGCTGACGAGATTGAGCGTCTTGCTGTGGTTGCTTGTATACATAAACTACTCACCACCCATAGCCCCATGGCCATCGGCCCCGCGGGGAATCACAGCATGTCAGCAATTACAGAGGCCGAAACAAGGTGTTTGTTGCTGTTGACTGTGTTGCAGGTGTGCGACTGCTGGGCCCTTGGCATGTGCAGGTCTTATGCAGTCCCAAACTGCCTCCAAGCATTGAGAAGGCAAAGGCACTGCTGCTGGAGAAGCGTAGAAGGGAAGAGCAGCAGCAGCAGGAGCTGGAGAGACAGCAGCAGCGGGAGCGGCAGCAGCAGAGGTTGCAGCGAGAGCGGGAGCTTGTAGCGAAGCAGCAGAAGCAACAGCAGCAGCAGACGCCGAAGCAGCAGGCTAGCAATCAGCAGCAAGGGCAGCCGCAACAACGACAGCAGGATGGGCCCACACAACAGCTACAGCAGCAGACGTCACAACAGCAGCAGAGGCTGAGGAAGCAGCCTATGCAGCAGCAGCAGCAAGAGCAGGTGACTAAGCAGCGGCCGCAGCCTGTTGCTGATCTCGCAGCAGTGCCTATCAAACGGTCAGGCTCTGGGAATGTCACCTCGCTGGCTAAGAAGCACAAACCTAGTGCTGCTGCTGCAGGTGCTTTTGCTGCTGCTATGGCAGCGGCTGCAGCGGGTATCACTGCCTACGCTGAGGATCATGCTGTGTATGAGCAGGACATGGAATTTGATGGCCCTGCTGATGCTGTCAATGTGCAGCAGGAGCTTGGTGTGCAGCAGCAGCAGCAGGAGCAGCAGGACTATTGTCCACAGCAACAGCAGCAGCAGCAGGAAACTGTGCCGCCACCGCCGCCACTTAAGCAGCAGCAGCAGCAGCATCAGGAGTATTGTCCACAGCAGCAACAGCAGCAGGCAACTGTGCCACCACCGCCGTTACCTCAGCAGCAACAGCAGCAGCGGGAATACTGTCCACAGCAGCAGCAGGAAACTGTGCCACGACCGCCGCCAATCAAGCAGCAGCAGCAGCAGCAAAAGGCCATGCAGCATTCAGAACAGACGCGGTCGCAGCAGGCGGGATCGGAACAGCAGCTGTGCCAACATATGCAACTCAACCCACAGCAACAGCAGCAGACTCCACCAGCTCCAGCCCCACAACCAAAGCAGCAGCAGCAGCAGCAGCGGGTGCAGTCTGCTGGGCAGCAGCAGCAGCAGCAGCTCAGCCTTGCGGAGCTTGGTGACTTACTCAAGCAGGAGCTGAACTCAGTACGGGCCCAATACCGTAGGCGGGGCAGCCTGCAGTGTGAACTCTGGGATGGCTACCCGGACAGCTGTCGCTTTGGTCACCGCTGCAACTATGTAGACTCGCACAGCCCTGGCCGGCCTACCAAGTTCTACCTGGACATTGCTGCTGTCAACGACAAGTACAGGGCGCTGAGGCGTACGGCTGAGCGACAGAGTAGTGTCAGCCCGAAAATCAGCTGCGGTCAGCCGCGTCAAGAATGTGAGCAGACACCACCCCGGGCGCTGTCACGACCACAGGAGCAACCGGAGCTTGAATCACAGTTAGAGGTAGGGAATGGGCAGAAGTCTCCTGTAGGCTATCAGGAATGGCAGCACTTGCAGAGAGGCTTGACCTTTGAGCAGCGGCAGCAGCAGCGGGCACAGGAGCAGCAGCAGCAGTACAGGGGAGACCGGCGGAGTGCGCAAGACAGCCCCTTGCGATGCCACATCCGCAGCAGGAGCAGCGATCGCCACGCAGCACAGCAGCAGCAGCACCAGGAAAGGGAACAGCAGCAGCACCGGCACGATAGCCCTCGATCACACCGGCACCACCGCAGCAGAAGCAGGAGCAGGGACCGCTGTTTTTCACAGCAGCAGCAGGAGCAGAATGAGGCTGCTGCAAGCAAACTAACACGCAGTGAACAAACGGAGTTGGTAGCGCTCCTGGATTTAGTAGACAGCAAATGGGGCCAGCTGCCGAGGGGTATGTGCAAGTTCTGGAGTGGAATCGAGTACAGCTGCCAAAAGGGCAGTTGGTGTCCTTTGGCACACAGCCACAGAATAGGCCAACCCACGGTGCATTTTTTGGAGCGTGCAGCAGCGTTTCAAGCATTTGGTGTGCAGCCAGATCAGTACAGGCAGTATCGAATGGGGTACGCGGTGGTGCGGAGCCAGCAGGGCCAAGCAGAAGAGCTTCAAACAGCAGATGAGGAACAGCAGGTGCAGGAAGGCGGGGATGCTGTATTGGATAAAGAGTTTGCTGGTACTGGTAAGATGACCTGCGACGTTGCTGAGTCACCTGCTGCTGCTGTGGAAGGTGTCACCGTTGCTGCTGCTGCTGCTGCTGCGTCAGCTGCACACTTAGATGTGGCAGCTGATTCATCATTCAGCCAACAGCTGCAGCAGCAGTCTAACGCAGAACCCATGTTGTGTCTGGGGGCGACTGCTGAGCATGTAATAGCAGCAGCAGCAGCGGCGAATGATGACGTCGATGATGACAGGCTGTCGGTTGACTCACTAGGTTGGCAGTCAGTCGGGTCTGACAGCGAAGAGGAGCAAGAGTTCATGCAGGAGATCATAGATCGCCGGCAGCAGCAGCAGCAGGCGCATGTGCTGGCACAGCAGGCGCATGCATTGCAGCAGCAACAGCAACACAATGAGCGCTTGGGCCCTGATATACCCGAGCAGCATGGGCTGCGGGTGACAGAGCCGTGGCAGACCTGCAGACAGCAGCAGCACAATGCATTCCAGCAGCAGCACGATCAAGTGCATCAGCGCCCCATTGCATTTGATCAGCAAGAAATGCAGGTTACAGAGCAGCAGCAGCAGCAGCAGCACAATGCATTCCAGCAACAGCAGCAGCCGCAGCAGGATGACCAATGGGGTCTAGATGCATCTGATCAACTTGAAATACTAGTAGCAGAGCAGCAGCAGCAGCAACAGCAGCAGCAACAGCAGCAGCAACAGGACCGGATGACGCCAGAGCAGGAGGAAGAGTATGAGCAGTTCTGGCAAGAGCTGCAACTGATAGAGGCCAGGCGACCCCAAAAGCAGCAGCAGCAGCAGCAGTGCCAGCTGGCTGAGCAGCTGCCGGATCGAGGCTTCTTAGAGGGCTTACAGCAGCAGCCCCAGCAACAGCAGCATCGGCAGCAGCAGCATGGTAAGGACCTGGTGAAGGACCTGGTTGAGGAAGGTGTGGGTGATGTCTGGCAGCAGCAGCAGCAGTCAGAAGTGAGGGCTCGAAAACAGAAACACGTGTTAGCTGATCTGTCTGATGACAGTATGGAGGCTGGTTGGCAGTCACTCGGATCCTCCAGTGATGCAGATGAGGACTGGCAGCAGCAGCAGCAGCAGCCGCTGCCACAGCATCAAGCTGAGCAGGAAGCAGTACAGCTGGAGCTAGTGGACTCAAAGCAAATCCAGCAGCAGCCGCTGCCGCTGCCGCTGCCACTGCCACAGCAACAAGCTGAGCAAAAAGCAGCACAGATGCAGCTAATGAATTCACAGCAAGCCCAGCAGCAGCAGCAGCAGCAGCAGCAGCAGTTGAAGCAGGAGCAATTACAGCCCCAGTTGCTGGTTGTGCAACAGGTGGCACCGGATCCCCAGTCGGTGCATGTGCAGCCTGTTACAGCACAGGGCCAGCAGCAGGCCGTGGGTGCTGAGTCAGCAGCTGTGTGTCTGCCAGCATGGCGTGTGCCAGGACACCACAGGCGGCGGCAGCAGCAGCAGCTGCAGCAACGCCGCACAAACAGCTCTAGTCCACGCAGGAGTGCAAAGGCAATGTCTGATAGCCCGTCTGCTGCACCAGCACCTGCAGCTGGTGTTGCTGCTGATCACCATCACATGCTGCAGCAGCAGCAACAGCAGCAGCAGTGCTCAAACAGTGCATCCATGAAGCCTGAGCCAGCTGTGTTGGTGCACAGTTCGGCTGCAACATCAGCACCCGAACCAGCAACAGTAACAACAGCAGCTGCGCAAGTAAAGCAGGAGCTTGGGGTGGATGGTACTGCAGTTGAGCCTATGCTGCTTGTTCAGCCTAAGCAAGAAGCATTGGAAGTCCCAGCGGCAGCAGCAGCAGCAGCGGGACCAGCAGATCAGGATGTTTCAGATCCTCAGCCTGCTGTTGAGCAGCCACAGGCAGCAGCTGCTGCTGTGCCAGGTCAGCTTACAAGCAGCGGTGCCAACAGTGCAGTCACTGGTGGATCCCAAAGCAGTCATCATGTTCTGGCCCGATGTTTGTCTGCGCCTTCCAGCACGCACCAGCAGCAGCAGCAGCAGCGATCGCAAGAACATCAGCAGCAGAGAGCGGATGCATGTGCGGATGCAGTAGTGAAACTGGAGACTGGCACTCCTGCTGCTGCTGCTGGCAGCCAGGGCTTAGCTGCATCAGCAAATGGAGTGTTGGTCCCTCCTGCACAGCAGATGAAAGCGGCAGCGGCAGTGGCCACCCCTGCAGCATCATTCCCTACTAGTAGTACCCTGCCTCCGAGTGCCCAAGCAGCAGCAGCAGCCAACAGCAGCAGTGGTCACCCAGGGTCCCAGATACCTAGCACCAGCAGTATACAGCTACCAAAGCTGCCAGACAACCCTGGTTTGCAGTTGACGGATGCTTTACGCACTCAGCTCCTGTGTTTGGTATCAGTACTAGACAAAGGTTTCCCAGGGGAGTTGGACGTGTGTGACTGCGGGGAGATGCTCGCAGATATTCAGGAAGATTCAGGGCTTGAATTGAGGTTTATGAAACGGGGATACCCTGCGATTTGCAGCGCTGTAGCTACTGAGAATCATCAGCAGGCGTTGAAAGCTGTGAAGCGGTACCTGGTGCCAAAGTAGATGGGTGGGGGCTTGTGTAAGAGCGTTACCCAGGTGGCAGTCAGTGAGTAGTGTCATCTGCACATCTGCTATCGGGTACTGTGACGTTTGTTGCTGACAGGGCAGCAGCATTTTGTTCTCTGTGTTTGCAGTGAAGCGACACGTCTGCAGTGGTTTGTTGGCAGTGTTGCACAAATGTGAAGTCTAGCTCATGCAACATAGTATGCCAAGCAAACTGCAGTAATCTACATGCAAGGGCCTGCCACCCGATATATGCTTCTGCTCCTGCTTCTAGAGTGCTGTGAACCCTCCGAACGCTGGATCTTGCACCGAACATACCTGAATCGAAGCAGAATGTTGACGCATTGCTGCAGGCCGCAAGCAGACGCCTGTTGCAGTGGTCCATGCATACAGTAGTTTGTGCAACTCCATCTGAAATACTTGCCAGATTCTTATGGACCCAGCAGGCTGTTCATCAGCGGGCACAACCATATGGTAGGATGAGTACTACGGGGGGAGGGGGGATGGTGTTGGGGCTATTGCAGAGAAGTTCCTAGGCCTGACAAGCTTGGTCATGAGCAGCCCAAGACTCTTTCGGGTGGCGTACCCCATGCATGGCACGGCAGCTCTTGCCAGCGCATCTATCCTGTTTGCATTGGCTCACTCTCTTACAAGCTTGGCCTAGGCCGCTGACCGTTGCGCCGTGGTATCGAAACGTTGAACGGTTTGGCACTACGATGCCAGCTCAGCACGCGCATGCCCAGGTTGCTACCTTGCTGAACATGTGACTTGATCTTTGACATGTCTGGAGCTGTCGCGTAGCATGCAGGCAGCTTCACCACACGCGACCTTAGCCTACAAATGTGCTGCTAACACGCAGCTTCCTTCCAGTGGCTGGTAGAGCCCCATAGGTCCCACAGACATAAGGGTGTATGAATTACAGGTGACACGAGTGCCAAGGCTAACACAGTTTCATACTAAAGCATACGAACGCCTAAATCAGGCTTGCTGGGCAACTGTGGACAGTTTTGTCTTTGCTTTTCAAAATGGCATCTCAACGAAGCTCAGCTGTGGCATTCATCTGCATGATTGCTCTCTGGCAAGTCGTTTGCGCAACAGGTGAGGCCATCAATGCATAGACACGCTTGTCATTGGGTGACCAACGCGTTGTCGAGCCAAGCGCCCTTCTTCATATACAAGATCGCAAATCTGTACAAGCAAGTGTATGCTTTGGTGCCGCACATGAAGTTTCGGAAGGCATGACAGCACAGACATCAGCAACGCCTTGAATTGGTGGTCGACCAATGGTCCATTGCACTCACGCCGTGCGCTCCTTGACTACATGCAGGTGCAGACGTCAAACCTAACAGGAAGCTGCTTCAGATCTCATCTGCGGGTAACCAGTTCGTCAACAACGCCAGGGCGTCACTCGCTACATCGCAGGTGCGAAACTGCTGGACAACGGCCTTGAGTCCTTTATGCTTTGGGTGAACGGCGTAAATGAAAACCATGCATCAAAACCAGTCAAAGCTGCGTCCGAACATTCGCTTAGTGAACAGATTCTCCTTGAGTTCTCTGCTGTCGCAGCTACTCTGCGCTCCTACTACTGAGCCCACAGACAATGCAATGAACTTTTATCTCAAACAGCCAACCTTGCCACTGCATGTAGCGAACAGTATGCTTACTGGCATGCGCTGCAGGCCATCGAAGAAGCAGTAAACAGTGGTGGCCGTTTGGGTTCAACCCAGCGAGCAGGCATGGTTGGCAGTACCATGGCTTGGGCAGCCGCACAGAATGACAACAGGGTGAGTCACCGCGTGATTGCAATATTTACATCGACTTTTAACGTGGCTCAACGTCTGTCAGGCTGTATGTGCATGTCTAGGCCACTGCGCAGTTGAGCATGAGCAGCACTGCGCCCGGCATCTGGCACAATGTAGCATGCAGCAGTTGCTTGGCATTCTATGTTAACTTGCATGAGCTAAACCAGTCAAGACTTCATAATGGTCCGCACCATGTGAATAGCTCAAAGCGGTCAAGAGACAGATTTTCTCGGTACGTTGTGGCATGTTGTTCAAAACCTGCACACCTGCTTTGTCAGCATACCACACCATGATGCTGTTGTGCTCAGCAGTGACTAATTGTGTGCAGCAGTGTGCAGCAGTAACCAACTGTGTAGTGTATAGAGGTCGCATCTCCAAGTGTGACACGTCTTGCAACCCACCAAGTTTGCTTTGCTCATCAATCAGATGATGCAAGAGACAGTCCCGGCGCTAATAATGTGTTTTTACGCTGCTTTGCAGATTATGAGAGCCGCTGAAAGGTGGACGGGAACAAACTGGGGCAAGTGAGCAGGCCATCAGCCACATAACATTGGGGGGGGGGGCGTTGATTCGCCATCACTACTGCTTGATGTCACAGCATGGGCCAAACCGTTGGTGCGAACGAATTCAGGAATTTCCAGCAGGATGAGTACCTGCAAGCCTTGCAAGTGACTTTTGATGGTCAAAGGCTGCGAAGGTGCCATGATGCGGTGTATGCTGCAACGGTTTTGAGAGGGGCCCGTGTTTTGGACACCGCAGTGTCAGGGGCTGATGAGCTAACACCACAGATGAGCTACTGCATGTTTCAGGGGCAAACACCCTAGTTAATAAGCCTCAAACAGAGGCGGTATCACGCACTTGTAGGGTTTAAGGCTGTTGTTAGCACAGTTTCTGGCAGAGGGAACAGCTTACGTAGTAGGGCGCAGTGAGTGGACTGAAGGTCTGAAGGCCACATGAGAAAGCTGCAGAGTGAGTACAGACACTCAGTTTGCTGCATGACACATGGTATGCCGCCTTGTCCAAAGGTGAGTAGAACTCACTGGATAGATTTGAGGCGCGGGGTCGATGGCCTAAGGCCTAAGGGGTCGATAGCCTAAGGCTATGGCGTACCCAGCATAGATTACATTATGACACATGGTAGCCTGCTGATCAGTCAAGCAGTGATCTCCACCTAACAAGCATGGCATGTGTTTCATTGCACACTGTTCTGAAGTACAGCATATCTACAGCATGCTGAAGAGTCTGGTGGCCAAAGGGCGAGTCCCAGCCTAGCTTTGAATCAGCCTTGTTGTGATTCCTTGCGGCATACTATGTGTGGCCTGTAAACCCAACCGAGCCTTAATTCCAGCTGATGAATAGTCAAACTTAAACAGTTTTTGCATGCAGCTTAGCCTGTGCTATGTCCGATGAGTCATTTGATGTTTGCCAGTTGTTGGAAGCCTGAGGCATTCAAATGCTCCTGAGACATTTAAATCAGCAACACTAGACACGTGCATGGCAAGCACTGAATAGTAGCAATTAATTGAGTAGGCCCTGCACAAGGGAGGGATATGCCACTGGATTATAGCCACATGTTTGGTCATTCATGAACATAATTCAATGTTGCGTATTGAATACTCAACGGTTGAGTAGTACCATTTGATTGACTGCGGTTTGATGGGGTCAGAGTTAAATTGGGAAGGATGATTGAGAAAGTCTGCCGCACCCGAGGGATTTTGTTGGCGTATGCTTTGCACATATAGCCAGCCTGGTGTTAGAGGGCTCCTGTCTTGTACGTACCATATGCACTTTGTTTGATATGATTACGGCATGACTGCATGCACATACTGCTCTAAGTTCCAGAGCATGCAGCGACACTTGTACTGGTTTTTGCACGGCATTTGATGTAACTCAAAAGTCTGGCAGTAGCTTATACTGCCAGGTTTCTAGTGGCGGTCCTGAGTTGCTGACTCAGCAAGTTGAGGGCTGAGCTCTTTCTACTAGGTAACGGTAACGGGCACGAGGCACATCGTGAGGCAGTGGCTCTAGTGTGGTCAGCGGTCAGGCGCATCCCTTGCTATTCGACCAACAGCCTAGGCCTGCAAGGCTGTTCTGGCGCATGACCATGAGAGTGCATGGGACAAAGTTACCAATCTCTGTTCAGTAATCTGGATCCCGGTTGAACAACGTATGTCAGCTCAAACTGTGCTGGACTGTGACAGTCAACTGATCACACTAAAGCAAGAACTACAACGTCATGATAGCAGTCAAGCACATGGCTGATGTCGCAGTAATCCACAGCTGCCCGATGTGCACAACTAGGTGAGTGTGTTTCCAAACCCTTATAGCTGTTACTTCAACATGTAACAGCTGCTACATTCTGAGCAGCAGGTAGGCATGTTACTGACTTCCACCGGCATGGCTGTGCTTTGCCAACACAGCAGCAACAAGTGACGCTCTATCAGCATTCGACATCCTGGCCCCTGAACCGCTGACACTGCCAGTTAAACTGTTACTAACACTCAGCCCTGCATTCATGCTGCTGCGGCTACCGGCACCCTCTAACATGACGCTCCCGGCAGTTGACAGCCTGCCAGCTGGAGCTGCTGCTGCTGCTTGGCCGGCAGCACTGCTTCGCTGCTGCCGCTGTGCCAGTACTGCTGCCACAATCGAGGCACGGTCTCTGCTGCCACTGCTGCTGCTGCCGGTTGGGCTGCTGCTGCCGCCGCCGGGCTCATGTGCATGCAGAGGTCCTGCAGATCGCTGATCACTCAGCACACTCTGCCTTGCTGCTGCTGCTGTGGGGCTAGCAGCAGCAGCAGCAGCAGCAGAGTCATCACTGCTGCCAAATGCAATACCAGCATCGGACGCTGCCCTAGTCTTATGCCTCTGCAGCACTGCTGCTACAATAGAAGCTCGATCTGTGCCACCAGGCAACGATCCAGTCACAGTCTTACTTGCAAACCTCTGCTGCTGCTGCTGTGACAACACCCCACCATTTGTGCTGAAATCAAAGATCCCTGATCCCCGTGACTCATCTAACCCCTGCTGCTGCTGCTGCTGCTGTGGAAGCATCGTGACTGATGATGTCCTTTGTTGCTGGATGTCCCCTGCTCGTAAGTCTCCAGCAGCAGCAGCGGCAGCAGCAGCATCGGGGCCCCCAGTGGTACTGTTCAGTCTAGATCTCGATCTTTCCAGTACTGCTGCCACAATAGATGCCCGATCAGCAGCAGCAGCAGCACCAGACTGAGAACCTATTAAGCTGCTGCTGCTGCTCCTGTAATCTTGCTGCAGGACACCACTGCTTGCAGATCCAACCGCAGACAGCTCTCGCTGCTGCTGCTGAGGGACTGCTTGCCCACTGATGCTGCCAGGTCGGTTGTTAGCAGCAATGGCAGCAGCAGCAGCAGCAGCAGCGTCGGCCCTCGCAAGAGCAGCCGGAGATCCAAGGGTAAAGCTAATACTGTCGGTACTCTCTGCCACTGCTGAAGCCCTATCCATGCGCTGCTGCTGCTGCTGCTGCTGTGGCACATCTGCTGCTAAACTTGGACTGCTGGATCTGGCAGGCACTGCTGCTTGATCAGCCTCCGTCGCCGCTGCTGCTGCTGCTTGGTTGCTGAGCTGGTAATCTGACCAACGTATTCTCACACTCCCTGCAAACATAAGTCAACCATCGATGATCGGCCACTCCTAACAGCTAATTGAAAGAGAGAGACTAGGGTTAGGGTTGAGGGTTAGGGTTTAGTGGATACCTCACCATCCAAGACGGTATATTTCACACCAGCAAAGTCTGCACCATTAAACATCTATGGCTATGTTTGCAGGGCATTCAGGCCTATCAGGAAGTCCGGCACAACCAAGCTTACCTCCCATCAAACTTTGCTTGTGGCTCAAACTTCTCCCACTGTCCAATTCTGCTGCTGCCACTGCTGCTGCCGCTGCTGCTGACAACGCTGCCACCGGCACTGCAGCAGCAGCAGTAGTATCATGAAACGTGGAAGCCCTCTGCAGCGTACCGCCACTGCTGCCAGCCAACCGACTTAAGCTGTGCTGCCTCGCCATGCCATGTGCACCGGCAGCAGCAGCAGCAGTGGGGGATGAAGGTGCCAGCAGCTGCTGCTGCTGCTGGCCAGTTGGTGACTGTGGTAGAAAGAATGAGCTAGATCTAGGGACTCCTGCCGGCGCTGCTGCTGCTGCTGGAGCTGGAGGTTGCAGCAGCAGCTGCTGCCGCAAGTCGTTATTGTCAGACAGCAGACGTGACACCTCCTGAAGGACAGCAGTTTGGGTGTGTGTCAGTGACCTATGGCGCCCTGTCACGGTTGCACTTGGAACCTGATAAAATTTCAGGGTGGGGACCCGATCAAAACCCGGTATGGCTTGCATGTTTTAGCAGCTCTACAAACATGCATGCAGCAATCCCTGTGTGCATGCTGCCAAAGCAAACCTGCTGTAATGCAGGGCTTAGAGAGATTGATTGCGTTCTTCTACCGGAATCCCATCCAATCATAGCGTGCCGGCGGAGGATTGGGTAGACTTGTACAACAAAGGAAGCGATTTGATTCAACAACAGTACAGCGATACATATATATATACATATACAAGGTACAAGCGATACAAGCGATACAATATGATACAACAGTATATACATATACTTTGTATATCTATGCTGATACCTTGCGGCACAGTAAGCAATGCTCACACATGCTAGTTTCATGTCCGGCTACCCACCTGTAGCAGTACACAGTTTTTTGCATCCCATTATTGCACCACACCTCTGTCAACAAGCTCATCCTGCATAACCCTGTTTGTTGCTATTTTGGCTGTTTAGCTGTGTAGTCAACCTTATTTGGCACTGTTTTGTGGCAGTGCTGTGGACGCTCAGTCTATGCTAGCACATGCTAGTTTCATGCCCGGCTACAAACCTGGAGCAGTGCCCTGTCCTTAGCATCCAGTTGTTGCCTCTGTTCAACAATCTCGGCTTGTGTTGCAGACAGGTCTGCTCAGCTATTGCCAAACACCCACAAGCACCCAACACATACTACCAAGTGGACTTCAGCAATGTTAGCACATGCTAGTTTCATGCCCGGCTACTAACCTGAAGCAGAGCCCTGTTCTTAGCATCCAGTTGTTGCACCACACCTCTGTCAACAAGCTCAGCCTGTGCTGCAGCTGTCACTGCTTCAGCTGATGTTAGCTGCTCACTGAGCGACAGCAGCTGCAACCTCAGGTCAAAGTTCTCTTGTAGAATCTGCAGCAGCAGCAGCAGAAATAGTCAAAGAGAACAATGTCAGCGATGGAAGGTCGTGTCATACGCTTGCAGCAGCATAGAACCGCACTGGTTTAAGCGTCATCCGATTGCTGCAAGACACACTTCTATTGATCCAGAGTATCTTATAAGTGCCTGTGCTAGTGTCAAGTGTGCTCCTGCAAGTCTTGAATGTCCAGTCAGCGACAGCAGCTGCAGTCTCACATGAAGATTCTCACAGCAAGTTGCAGCTACTCCCATATGTTAGAAGTACTCTGTAATCCACTTATATGGCAGGGCTGTTCAACAAAATTTCAACTCATATGAATTCAACGTTTCTGACTGCACCTGTGTGACTGCTGGTGCTCCTGGTGCTGCTGCTGCCTCCACTGCTGCCACAGCAGCAGCCTGAACCTTCTGCAGATGCTCCCTTTGCAGTGCCGCATACTCCCTCCGAAGTCCCAAAATCTCCTCCTGCTGCTGCTGCATTCGCTGCTGCTGCTGCTGGCTCAGTGCTGCTGCTGCCGCTGCTTGATCCTGGACCATCGTAAGCTGACTCACAAGCATCTGCAGCCGCTGCTGCTGCAGATCAGCCTCTGCTGCTGCTGCTGCCAGGTGGTTGACAGCAACAGCAGCAAATGGACTAGAAGGCCTGCCGCTGGCAGATCTGACCAATCCCTGCTGCTGCTGCTGGTTGAGGAGGTCCATCTGTGCCATGCATTCTGCTAGTGCTACTGCTAATCGTGCATTGTCAGCAGCAAGAGTTAGCACCTGCTGCTGCTGCTGCTGCTTGTGATCAAGGCTGTGCCTCGCTGCTGGCCCCGCGGCTGTCTGCTGCTGCAGCTGCAGCAGCTGCTGTTGCGTATTCAGCTGCTGCTGCTGGACCTGCTCATGCTGCTGCTGTAGCCCATGGTGCTCGGCCTGCACACACATTGCAAGTGATAACTTGAGCGCACTTCGGGTTAGACAGCATAAAAGGAGGGCATTGACCGAGTCAAATGCTATGACCTGATCTGCTGCAGTTGATGTTGTGCATCACTGTGCATGTATATGTATAAGAGTCGTACTGCAAATGTATCTGTGAAAGCATATGTTTGGGAGTCTTTCCATGTTGTTCTTATTACTATTGCAGCAGCTGTTCTTTGGAGTGCACAAACAATGCAACAGCAGCCTGAGTGTATACTCCCACGCTGAAAGTGATCCAAGTCTGCAACATCCATTTGTGTGTGAAAAAGCGTTCCCAAACAATAAACAAGTCATCAACTTCCCCTAGCAGGCCAATGTCCCATATAAGCTATGGAGATGGCCCACCAACACCACACATGGCAATTCATGTCACTTCAGCAGCAGCAGAACACAAGAGATGGGTATGTTCGGTGCAAGATCCAGCCTTCGGAGGGTTCAGAGCAGTCTAGAAGCAGGAGCAGAAGCATATATCAGGTGGCGGCCCCTTGCATGTATAATACAGCAGTATTCAGCTATTTGCTTGGCATTTCCATACAGCAGTATTCAGCTATTTGCTTGGCATTTCCTGTTGCATGAGCTAAAACTTCACAAGAGAGACGTGCTACTTGTCAAGCACTTGCAAGACTGTAAGCCTCCACCCCCCCACACACACACCCGCACCCCAACCACCACCACCACCCTCCCCCCCCCCCCCCCCCCGGGGGGCACCGCCGCGCCAGGTTAGTCTACAACTCCTAATTGCACACTGGCCCACCTGCAGTTCACCATGCTGCTGCTGGAGATCCCTATAAGCCTGCTGCAACTCCTGCAATGCATCCACTGCTGCCCCAGCTGCTGCACCTGCGGTGCTGTTCCTGCCATCACTGCTGCCAGCAGCAGCAGCAGTAGCACCAGTGCTGCTGTCAATCCAACCGCCAAGAAAGGATATGGTTGGCCGTTTCCTGCCGGTTTCTGGGCTGCTGCCATTGAGGCTGCTGGCAGCAGCTGCTGCTGGGGCCATAGCAGCAGATGCTCTGGCAGCAGCAGCAGCAGCAGCAGTGCTTCTGCGGGTTGGTGATGGAAATCCCCGCAATACCGCAGGCCCCAACTCGTTGTGCAGGTCGCTGATTTGTTCGTTGGCGTCACGCAAGCGTTCTAGCAACTGTTGCCGCTCCGTTTTTAGGTCGTCTAGTTCAGCCTTGAGGGCATCTGCGAATACATATCAGCAGCAGCAGTGGCAGCAGCACTGTTGCTGGCAGCGTTATTCATAATCGGGGCAACTGCCCAGTCACAAGCCCTAACACATGTTGCAGTTGAGCTAATGTGTTCGCTGGCATCATGCAGATGTTATGGCAAGTGTTGGCGCTCTGTCTAGTTTAGGGCATATGCGAACACACACCAGCAGCAGCAGTGGCAGCAACGGCTTGCTGCTCCTGCCGTCACACCTCTGGGCAGATCCTTTCATTTGTTTATCACCATACATGCGCAATCAACTAAGAACCATGACATAATTCCATCAACAGCCCTCCACTGAACACTTCCTGCTCACCAGCTTGTTACTGCAGCTCATCTCAATTGTTGCGGCTTGCTGCAAAACCTCTTGCCGCTGCTGCTGCTCTTGCCGCTCGGCTAGTCCTTTCCTTGTTGAGCAGCCCCGGGCAAATAAAAAAAGCATAAGCAGAACTAAGCACAGACCATAAGCAGAACTAAGCAAACCCCCTCCAGTGAACTTCCTGCTCACCAGCTCGTTCCTGCAGCTGCTGGCGCATCTCAGATGTTCCAGCCTGCTGTTTCCGCTGCAAGGCCTCTTGCTGATGCCGCAGTCGCTGCTTGGCAAGTCCTTTCATTGCTTAGCATAGCCATGACGGCACGATACATACGCAATCAAGCAACAACCATCAGAATAAAACTTAAGCAACGGCCCGCCACCAAAACTCCTGCTCACCAGCTTGTTCCTGCAGCTGTTGCCGCATCTCAGATGTTGCAGCCTGCTGTTCCCGCTGCAAGGCCTCCTGCCGCTGCTGCTGATCTCGCAGCTGCTGCTTGAGGGTATCTCTTTCAGTTTCAGCTTCCTTAGCTGACTGCAGCGCTTCTCTCAAGGCTACCTGCTTGCATAACAGTGCACACCTTGACAGGAGCTACCAGGGCACCGATATGATCATGGCCTACAGCAGATGATCAAGTACAGCGAGGCTGCTGTGAATACTGCTGCTGTGATGTGACCTGGCAATCAGTCACTGGCCAACAGTCACTGAGCCTGCAGGGCCCCCAATAGCTTTCTTGTTTGGAATGTATTGAGCGAAGAGAAGTGTTGTTACCACATGCCAGTGCATTTGATGTAATGCAGGCACATCAATCAATGCATGCGGTGTATACTTACCAGACAAGTCCATGCATACAGTGATGTCACAAATGCACTGTTATTGTTGCTGCTACACATCCGGCAACAGCATGATGAGGGCCTGCTGTGCTGCCTGCTGCTATAATGTGACCTGACAGCACTGCAACAACTAAATCCTATCCAGGCTCCAGATTGACTTGTTTGCTGGCACCAAGATCAGTCACCATATTCACAGCTTGGGCAGGAGATGATGCCCAAGTCAGTCCCTATAATGCCAATGAAACTGACCTGTGAGAGCTCCTGCTGCTTGTCCTGCTGCTCTTGCAGCTCCTGCAACTGGCTCACTTTCTCCTGCAGCTTGACCTGACATTCTGCTAGTGCAGCACTGGTACTGTCTTGCTTGCTTGCCTGGGACCGCAGTGTGCTGGTCTGGACCTCCAACTCTGCAGTCAGCAGACAGCAAGATCGCTGGGATTAGGCATCAGCTAATGCATGATCCTCATCCTCATCATTACACGTGTCATAGTAACATTGCCCACCCAAGAAGAGGCACACTCTCCTGCAGTGGTAACCCATTGAAGCCGAACCACTATGGTCGAGACACAAGTATTAGCTGGTTGATGTCAGCACAATCAGGTCTGTCCATAGGACTGCTAGGCAGCAATGTGGAAGGAGCCACGTGGCCCAGAGAAATGTAGCCAAAGTTACCATTATTCGTGAAGGACTGACAGAGCCAGGGCTTGGGTTGCCATGATCGTTGGGTTGGGGCACTATACACAAAGGGGTTGCACGAGCAAGGGTTACAGACTACAGGCGCTAGGCTAGAGTGCACAGATGTACATGGCCGGCGTGCTGCAGCCAAGGAGACAGCTTTCGTGCTCCTTTATGTACGGTAAGCCCAAAGCTGCATAGGGGACTCTCACCATGTTGTAGGATGGTGGCACTGCTGCACAAAGCTAATGCTGCACACAGCTGATGCTGCACAAAGCTAATCCTGCATGGCGCCTGCTGCTTCCCACCTGCAATAACCCTTTTCAATTCACGAATAGTTGCTGCTTGGTCTGCAATAACATCCAGCTGCTGGGCGCCAGTCACCGCACCGGCCAGCCACACAGTACCGGGACTTCTGTTGCTACTGTTGCTGTGCTCAGCAACCTTGGCATTGGCTACTGCAGCGGCAGTCGGGCTTGATATGTCTAGGGCTGTCAACTGCTGCTCTCTGTTGAGCTCTTCAATTTGTTCCTGCAGCTGCTTCAGTTGCGCTTCCAGCTGGGTCTCATATTCTGTGCTGGATCTCAGGCTGCTGCGGAGGTTTACGATGCTGCTGCGCAGTAGCTGCCTGTGTTGCTGCTGTGGACTGCTGTAGAGCTGCTTGCAAGGAGTATGATGGATAGTGCTCAGTTGATGCTGGGGTGAAGATAGCTGGTGGGAGTGCTGTTGTGAGGTTGTTAGCTGTTCCTGCGCTTGGTGTAACTGCTGCAGTAGTTTGGACTGACTGTCCAGCAGCTGTTCAACCTGGTCAGTCAACCTGCTCGATACCACAGCATCATACAAGCGAGCACAGTTGAATTGTTTACGCAGGACATTGCTTGTGTATGTCTCGTATCAGTGTTCTGAACAGGAGCAGAATTGGGGCGAAGTCCACAGCATGCGACTGCAGCACAAAATTTTGCCCTGAACAGCTGTATGTCTTTGGGCTGCGCACGTTTGCACAGCAGAAGCAGGGCTGACCTACTCTCTCTGCACTCACTTGTCCTTTTCTTTTTGCACTTTCTTCAACAGCTTAACCAACTTCCTTTCATTCTGGGTCACAACCAGCTGCTGCTTGTGGTCGCTAGCACCTCCTATTGCAGAGTGCTGTACCTGCGGCTGTTGCTGCTGCGGCAGGGCATCTGTAGTGCTGACGTGGCTTAGGCGATTTTGCACGTCATCTAGTTCCTGCATAATGCTGCTGATGCTAGGTGTGCCATCTGCTGCCTGTGCTGTGTCAGCATCATCATGACAGTTGACGTGGTTTGCAGATGGTTTGTTCGTGCCTAGTTTGTGTTTGAGTGCCGCTGCTTGGGTTGTCAGGCGGTCAAGCTGACTGCGTTGCTGCATTAGCTGGCTGCGCACTTCCCTGTGCTTTGTCCACTTTGAAGCAGTCGCGTCTGTGGTAATGTCCCGCATGCTGCCTGGCTGCAAGCCACTATGGGTTCCGGAATTTGCGAAGTGAGTGGGGCTCTGGTTTTGCCTCAGACCTGGTTCATTATTTGACGTAGTACATTGGCTGTCTATGCTCTTGCTGCCACGACCCTGGCCAGGGGGCGTGCAATCACATTGCTCTTCCAGCAGCTGCAGGCCTGGGCGCTGGGGGTGTGCTGCTGCCAGGAAACATGGTCCTTTACTGTAAGAAACCGTGTCTATCTGACATTCTGTCTCCCCTGTTTGCCCCGGAATGCGCTGATGCCGCAGGACACTGGTATGGGGGTCCAAGGCCGAACAGTACTGCTGACTTTGCTGGGAACTGACGACTGGCTGCTGTGTGTAGGAGGCTTCGATTCTCAGCAGACAGATATCACGCACTACGTCACGTTCAAACTCGTCTCGGTGGTATTGGGTAGTTGCTGCGGGTGAATGGCGCAGTTTGCCATGGGACATTGCACGACAATAGAAGCCACGTTCAAGGCACCGAGAGCGGCAAACGTCCCTCAGGTATTGCCGAAGAGCAGATGACAAGTTGTAGGGGAAAGGCCACGTATTCCGCAGTTCCCAATTTCAAGTCCTGCCTAACACCGCCCGCTGGCATGCCAAGAGAGGCGATGCACCTTTTGTCGCTGGAAAATGAATTCTAAAGGCACCTATCCCGTACGCAGTGGAATCCAGCAGTGGCCAAGCTCCAAACGAGACAAGAAACTGTGCAGTACTATTTTCACTCTGCGGCGCCCAGGACCATATTTCTTATCAACCACGCGCCCTTTGGCAACTGCAGCATCACCCATATCGCATTTGCGGTCCATTCCAAGGTGTGCTGAGCACAAACTCCATACAGCACGTTTACAAAAGCAATTGTTGCAACCACCTTGCTACCCTGTGGGGTTATGTCAGCCAGCTGCCACTGGCAGATGAATCTCGGACTCAACACAACGTAACAGACGGCAACATACGCCGAAGTGACCCAGCTGTCATAACAACGCTTCTGCTGTGCCTGCCAAGCACACATTGGCTGTCAACCCCTGACTCCAAGACAACCAAGACCACAAACTTGCTGAGCACCAAAGGCCCCTGCAGATTCTTGACATCAGTCGACTCTCAAAGCTGAAGACAAAGGATGGTGTCCAGTAAGATCGGCGCTGATTGATCAAAGGTATTGCCGGTGCCACAACAAAGTCTGATTGAGATACCACCAGCACCGACAACAGGTAACCGCTGGGGATGCAAAACGCCCTCAATAATACTACCAAAGCATCAGGAACCTGCAGCCCACTGAGAAGTCGACTAACAATACATTCTGTGATGATCACGCTTTGCCTGCACATGCTGCTGCTGAGAAGTCCCAGAAACAGAAACCCTGTCTCTCTTGCCAGACAAACCCCACCATATGATTCTCATGCTGCGCAATAAACCGCACTGGGCAGACAGCAACACTCAGCACCAAAACATACGAGCAACCTGCATGCGTTGCTTATTGCAACATGCATGTGATAACTATCCCCCTCCAACAAAGTATGCGCCAAGACTACAACAATTGAACCCTCTTCGCATATCGATGCCAACGCACACCCCTCACGCAGGTGAATCTCAGAGTCGGGTGTACAGCCTCAACAACCCGCTGCAGCAACCAAACAAGATGCCATGCAAATGATACAAAATATCGCATGCACTGCCAGGCACACCTCAAAAACGCGGTGTGCTGAACAGCGTTGACCACACGCCTCAAAAACTCGGCATGGGTCACAAGGGTTAAGCACCCTTGCTAGATCTAAACCCTGTACGGGGTTCTACCAACATCCGTGCCCTGGCTCCACCACATTCCGACTGACTGTCATTGTGTCTTGCTCTACTTCAGAATGACAAGCACGCTGCCCAAACCCCATCCAAAACGACATCTGAGATGCATGCCAACTCCATGATTCATCATCCAAAGGCACTCATGCAACCTTCAACTACTTCAAAGCAGATAGATACGACCGCAGCTGCTCCTGCTGCTTATCATCACAATGTGCCATCAAAACTCGAATCAACGGCACGCATGCCAGCTTCTGAACATAAGGACTGATATCCACACTGACGCCCCCAGCTGCTACACTCCCACCAGCTTGCATTATCTGCACCAACGCCCACAGGTGCAGCATCACAAGCTCTGCAAACCGGCCCAGCAAGCTTTGCCAGTGGCCAGCTACTGCAGCTGCAGCACCAGACGTTGCTTGGGCTTCCTGCATCAACTCCAGCTCCGCTGCTTTCTCAGCCTCGCCCTTCTGGTACCCCTCGCCTAGGGTTTTGACTGTGCCTGCTGCTGCAAAGCTTCCCAAGCCTAGCTCAGATGCTCGCAGCAGCAGCGATGCTAGAACGCTGCCAAGCCACTCAGGGCTTGTGTCTGCAGGAACCCTACCCGCAGGAAACAGCGGTAGCAGCTGCTGGCCGCTCGCTTTGACTGCCGCATCCAAACCTGCTGCAGCAGCCGCCAAGCATGCAGCTGCTTCCTCCGGCTTTGTGAGACGCTTTATCATCTCGCCAGCTGCAGCTGCTAGACCTAAAGTCGCATCTGTCATGCGCCTGTCTGCTTCGCCGCCAGCTGCTGCAGCAACAGCAGGACCAAACGCTGCTTCTGCATTACGCAGGAGAGCCCAGATAACATCAAGTCCTGCAGCTGTGCTTCTGCTCTTGCTGTTTTCTAGGGCTGCCGCTGTATCTGCTGCCTTGCCGGCCTTGGCTGCAACTGCAGGGGGTGCACTGAACATGAGCCGTAGGGTTTTCCCCACCAAAGCCCTGCCCTTCGGCAGCCTCATAAGCCTCAAGAAGACCCCGTCGCCCCCAGCGCCTACTGCTGAGTCAGCATCTGTCGGCAGAACAGGAGTATCTGGCAGCCTGAAGGATGCTGCGATGCCATCCAGCAGCGCAGAACGTCGGTGCAGCAGGGTCTGCGCCTGACTTGGGCTGATGCTCGGCACTGGAGCTCCGGGAGGTGCATTGGCTGCAGCTGCAGCTGCTGCAAACATGCGGTCGATGTCTTCCACGTCGCTGAGCAGCAACATGCAGTCCTCAATCATTATACGGGCTGCAAGCATGGGTTCCTGCAGCAGGCAGGTCCCACAGTACGTCTCAAGTCAGCAGTCATCACAAGCCCTGAAAGACCCGGACATGTACGCGCTATGTTGTCATGCAGGGTGGCAGACCTTGGGGCACTGGGCAAGCATACATGAAGGTACTGCTGTCATACATTCGCAGCCTCAGCCCACCCCTGCCGCCAGCCTAAGCTGCAGAACCAACGATGTGGCCAACACCTGCAGGCTTTACCTGCTCAAGTGGCCTCGTCTTCCCCTCAGCACCCTGCTGAGGCCCTGCCTTATGTCCATCTGCCGCACCCAGCCCCTTGTTTGGTCCGCTGCCGACATCCATGAGCATCTTAGGTGTCCTGATGTTGCTGATAACGATCTTCCCTAGGCCGGACAGATCAGCAAAGCGGGGTTCTGTGGCTTCTGTTGTGTCTTCTAGGTCTCGAAGCTCTGCTGGTGCGAAGACGAGGGCGTTACGACCGCCGTAGTACTTGTTGAGGAAGGCCTGTTGGGCAGGAAGTAGAATGGCAACATGCCAGCAGGCATATTGATGAGGGTCCTGTCACGGCTGCTATTGTGTTTGGGTTCCTGGCTCTGTTTATACGAGCATCAGGTCATCAAGCGTGACAGAGTGTGACAAAGTAGAGCCAGTTGTGGTTCTGGGGTCATTTGTCAAAACCAGCTTACAGTCGCCAAGTCCTAACCCCCTTGCATAGTGCATGCATGCTGAATCCATACGTGACCAACCACACTAGCTAGTGACTAGAAGCCCCGCACACTCTCTGAGAAAACTGCCAGACTCGGTTGCTTGCAAACCCTGCTGGCTTGCCAAAGTCACAGTGACCGACTCACGAGCACATAAAAGGCATTCACCCCAAGCAACTGTAACATGCATGACCTTTCAGTTGCAGTGTTGCAAATGCACATCTCAGCAGCAAGCACACAGGGCCATCTTGTCATCAACCCATAATCAATCCTCTGAGCCAAACCCAGCTGCTGCTCGCACACACCTGATAGTAGAAGTCCTCCAGGTACGGATGACCACCATGTGTCGCCATATGCTGAATCCGCAGAATGTAGTTGATCTCATCAGCAGCCATCATCTCGCTACCTTGCATCCTCAGCCTATGCACAAGCTGCGCAGGCGTCTCTGCAGCGCCCCTGCTGCTTGTCATAACATTAGCAACACTGCCTGGGCCAGCGACTGATGGATCATAGCCACCACCAAAGGCTGCACTGCTGGCAGAACCCGGGGACGGGTGCCGGGGTCGCATTGGTGAGCCCTCATGCTGTTGCTGCTGCTGTATGGCGGTTAGCGACCCTGCTGGAGGCGGCCTGGGGCCCCAAACACGCCCAGGGCTCTGTTGTACAGGCTGTACTGCATTTTGAGGGCCTGCAGGGCCTTGCTGTTGTGTATGTTGCTGCAGCTGCTGTTGCTGAGGAGGTGGCTGCACTCCTATGCCATCTGGAAGTGCTGGCTTCTGAAATCCAGGTGGTGGCTGTTGCAAGTGTGGAGGAGGGGCTCCAGGAAAGCCCGGGGGAATGCCACCACGGGCAGCTAGCTGACCTGCAGGACCGCGGACAAAACGCATTGGCAATGCAGCTTCACACTTGTACCAGCCCTCTCGCCCGTGAGCGGACGGTAGGGAATGTGGAGTCGCCTCGACACACACATTACCCTCCCTCAACTTACGCTACCACTCCATTGAAAGCGCTACGCGGAGCTCATTCAATTATTCATTCATTCAGCTTCATGCATCTGGCTGCTGCATCACTGGTGGCCACAAACACAGGCACACCTGCTGCATGCGGCACGCTGCTTCAAGGGTGCAGAGTGGCGTGCTGGCTTTCACATGAAAGCACTGACTAGCACAAAACAAGCAGAACTCACCAGGAAGCGGGGGACCTCTAGGAGGGGCTCCATCAGGACCCATGAATGGCGGCGGCCCCAATCCGGGCATGGGAGGTGGGAGCATCCCAGGGTGTGGGGGAATACCGGGGTGCAATCCTGGATGTGGCGGCCCCAAGTGGGGCGGTGGCATCTGCCCAGCGGCCATATGAGGTGGCGGGGGCATATGTGGTGGGATACCTGGCCCAAACGGAGGCCCCATAGGCGGCGGAGGCAACCCAGCATATCCTGGAGGTGGAACCATCGGGACTCGCTGCAACGGCTGTTGCTGAAGTGATGCCAGCGCCTCTAAGTTGCCGGGAGGTGGCAAAGGCCCACCGGCAGGCCCTGGAAATGGCAGGGGAGGTCCCAATGGTATAGATGCTGGTGGTAACTGGCCAAGGCCGGCTTGTGGTACTGTGCCTGGCAAGCCTAGTGGCCCTGGCACCAACTGAGGGTGACCTGGCGGTCCTGCTAGGGTTTGGAGCTGTGGCGCCTGGCGCTGCTGCGGCTGCCTGTTTTGTAGCATAGACAGCAGCTGCCCACTGGACTGCAGCTGCTGGGGCTCGGCTGACTGGTTGGCTGAGCTCAGCATACGGGCTTCTAAATCTGCTAGTGACATGGGTGCTGCAGGAACAGCAGCAGGCCGCTCAGCTGCAGCTGGAGGCTGTGGCGACTGCAGCTGGGCTAGCGTTGGTCCTGCAGAAACCACATCCCCTGCAGCTGCATGAATTGATTGCATCTGCTGCTGGTGACTGCTGTGTTGCCCAAGATGACTGAGCAGCTGTGGCTGCGGCGGCAGAGGCGGCATCAAGGGCTGATGCTGCTGATGCACTTCTGTTGCATCCTTACTGAGACCGTTACGGGGTTCTGTAATGGCAGATTTCTGCAGAGGTTGCTGCTGTTGCACCTGCGACAACATGTGAAGCACACAAACCTGTCACAGGCGGAACATCAGCTTGAGCTTCAGCCACCATACAGCGCAGCTTGGCCAATATGCTCTTGCAGCAGCATGTAGCTTCCAAAGGGGCCTGAGAGTAGTGCGCAAGAGAAACCATTACAGCATATGG
>NSMO01000313.1:0-15795 GCA_002588565.1 Coelastrella sp. UTEX B 3026
GCACGCCGAGAAGTGTGTGTTCGGGGACCATGCTGCTGTTCAAACTTGGGACAACAGCTGCATACCGTAACAAGTCAATGGCTAGCAAGCACACCACCCAACAAAACACTGGCAACACAGCTTAGCTTGTTCTCGTCTGAAAGACGACTACAGTTACTCTCACTGTCAGTGACACGTCGTCATTCATTCAACACTGACACTTTCATGACAGCCCATGGGTAAGACAGCTGTTGCGCCACCAAGAGCACATGCGTGGGGTGGGGCAACAGTTGCATGATGGCCACTATCAGACCCCGCTGCCGCGCAGCTCATAGCAGCTGTGTGTGAAGTACAAGCTTACTAGCTTCACATGCAGTGCTATTGATCAGTCTGCCATGCTCACAGCAGTCCCGACAGACAAGTGCCAGTGGTGGCAAAGGCTTTGCAGCAGGATAGTGCATCTGCAGCTGCTGTGATCATCATCCAGTTGCAAGCCTGTAGTATTCGCCATCGCCCAGTGCAACCCATCCCAGTTCTGCTCCACCAGCATGTAGACCAAGCATGCTGGCCGCGTCTGAGACAGCCCAGGGTGGCACCTGACAGAGCAAAACATGCATCGTACAGAGTCTGTACCGGCTTCAGATATTTTCACCTGTCAGCGTCATCTTCAAATGTCACACTCTCACTCTGTCATACTGACAGCTGTGTGATATCTGCGACCAAAGTCTTTCGCAGCCATCAGCTTGCCGCTGTACCTTCACCTCGTTTGCATGATTGGTCTTGAATTTGCTTTGAGTTATTTGACACCTGTTTGCTGCGCTGGTCCTGCATTCTCGCAAACGTTGGTCAGTGTTTCTGAGCTCGCAGTCTCAACTGGCGTCTGCCAGCTGCCACAACAGAGCGTTACCAATTCAGAATCCTGAGTAAGCACATCGCTGAACGCGGCATGTCTGCGAGCTCTGCGTCATAATGCAACAGTAGCCATCTGCTTGCCTCGTCGTCGAACCCAACGCTAGACGTTACTTAGAATGGTTGCAGCCGGCATAGTCCGCATCTGGCAATGTCTAAGTATACTCAAGAACCGCGTGCAGGCCAGAACAGCAGCTAACTTCAAACTTCGGATAGCTCTACTGCTCGCGTTCTCCGTCGCAAATGTCGTTTTGGGTGGATTGGTTTACGAGTTGCTTACGCCCGAGGAGGAATGGGGAAGTTCTTTATTTACTGTCTACGCGGTGAGTCTGGTTCAGCGGCTCTCCTGCAGCTGGGCTGTGTTCGACGTAGACTGCAGTAGAAGCAGCATCATACACCCTCCGTAGTCACAGTCGCTGGGAGCTCAATCTACGCTGCAATAAGTTCAAATAGTATCTGAAACCCATCGCTGGCGGAAAACGTCGAGTATAAGTGTTAATGTCGAGTACAGTGTCAAGCTTGCAGAGGTGCTGCGCATCCTCCAGCCGTCCCAGCTGAATCTTGGGACGCATTACAATTGTATCTTATCAATTCTTGTATCTATATCGATTCCGCAATCCATCAAAAGGGAGGTTCCTTCCTTTAAATGTCCTCAATAGGGTTCCATTCAAATGCTTGCTTCAAATTCACAAAAGTCAATATGAATTTGTTCCTGCAGGTGTTGTTCAGCATACCGGGTGCAGACATCACCAATGCCCCAACACCTCTGGCTACATTCCTGCTCAATCTCATATTCATCTTTGGACTGCTGGTAAGCAGCAGCAGCAGCAGCAGCAGCAGCAGCGGATGTGTTCTAAAATATACAGCACCAGCACGCAACCAATATCTGAAGCCCATATGTGGTGATCCTCAGACAGGCTGACAATGCGAATCAATGCAGTAGCCGCATGATGGCAGCCACAGCAATCTAGCTGCAACTTTGCTAGTGATCCGCACCTGGTTGGATCCGACATGTAATGTAACCATGTATTCTGCAGCCTGTGCATTGGCTACTGCTGCACAAGCATTGTATAATTCAACAACTCACAACTATTTGTGACATGATGTCATCTGTGTGTGCAGGTCTTTGCTACGATTCTCGCAAGTGAGTTCCCTCGCAGAAAGCCCAGCACAGAGGACAATCGTGCAGCACACCATCAGGGTTTTGCCATTAGTTTGCGTTCCACCCAAAGCCATGCTTTAGCTGCACTACGGTCAAGAAGCAAATCTAGCTGCAGCGCAAATGAAAGTTGTATGACGTAGCTTGCTGTGTAGTGTTGCATTACACAGTGGAAGGGTTTGCAACTCCACTAGTAGGTGCCGATGTGAGCCCTGTAAGAGCACAGTATCAGGCGTATATGCGGATGCAGCCCTAGTGTGTAGTAGTAGCTGCTGCTGCTGCTGTGCGAGTACGCACAACGGTTACTGACCTCGAGGATGCTCACAGACAGAGCGAGAGAGTTTTACACTCTAGCTCTATAGTTTCGTGTGCATATGTTTTATGTGCATATGTTTTATGTGCATATGTATTCATGTCACAGTACAACTTGGGGATCACATCGATGCTGTTGCTGCTGCTGCTGCTGCTGTGTGTGCCACTCCACCACTGCCACTGCTGCTGCTGCTGCTGCAGTGATCAGTGAGGAGGTGAACAGTCTGTTACTTGCTGCTCGGTCGGGTCGTTCCCCCCTCGCCATGAACGGCCACATACTGCTGCTCAACTGGAACAGCCAGGTAACACAAACAGTGACGTCAAACACGTCTAGATTAATTATTATGATTGTCATATGTATGCAGTGCTTCACCCTCTGCAAAAACAAGAACGGTCCCTGAGTAGGTAGTATAACTATTGATCAAATTGCATCTTGTTGGCTCTGTTAGAACTTGCAGCTGGAAGATTGCTCATGGCTGCCAAGTGTTCATTCACGGATGCTAAACCTCTTCACTGGGGCAAGCAGGTCTTAGTCAGCTAGCAACAGTACTTCCGTAGTTTTGTGCTGTTTCAAACAGTCAAGGCTTGGGTCTGCTTGGATGCTGTTTCAGATGTGCGATCATTCGCTAGAAAGTGCGTCGGCATCACGGCTGCTACAGCAGCAGCAGCAGTAAGCAAAGCAGCAGCAACCACAACAGCGGCAAACACAGCAGCAGCAAACAAAGCAGCAGCAACCAAAGCAGCAGCAACCACAACAGCGGCCAACACAGCAGCAGCAAACACAGCAGCAGCAAACAAAGCAGCAGCAAACAAAGCAGCAGCAAACAAAGCAGCAGCAAACAAAACAGCAGCAACCACAACAGCGGCAACCACAACAGCGGCAAACACAGCAGCAGCAAACAAAGCAGCAGCAACCACAACAGCGGCAAACAAAGCAGCAGCACACAAAACAGCAGCAAACAAAGCAGCAGCAACCACAACAGCGGCAAACGCAACAGCAGCAAACACAGCAGCAGCAAACAACAGCAGCAGCACACAAAAGCAGCAGCACACAAAACAGCAGCACACAAAACAGCAGCAAACAAAGCAGCAGCAAACAAAGCAGCAGTAAACAAAGCAGCAGCAAAGAAAGCAGCAGCACACAAACCAGCAGCAACCACAACAGCGGCAACCACAACAGCGGCAAACGCAACAGCAGCAAACACAGCAGCAGCACACAAAAGCAGCAGCACACAAAAGCAGCAGCACACAAAACAGCAGCACACAAAACAGCAGCAAACAAAGCAGCAGCAAACAAAGCAGCAGTAAACAAAGCAGCAGCAAACAAAGCAGCAGCAAACAAAGCAGCAGCAAACAAAGCAGCAGTAAACAAAGCAGCAGCAAACAACAAAGGAACGATTGAGCTCCGCGTAGCGCTTTCAATAGATCGCTAGCGTAAGTTGAGGGAGGGTAACGTGTGTGTTAAGGCGACTCCATATTCCCTACCGTCAGCAAACAATCATTGGCTAGTGCTGTGTTGCCTAACCCAGCGTGATTGTTTCTGCTGCTGCTGCTGCAACTGTTGCAGCAGGTGTCATTTATTCTTGATCAGTTAGAGCGCGCTCAGAGTCATGGCAGACATCCTTTCGCTGGCAGACCTGTGGTGGTATTGGCTGACAAAGACAAAGAGGACATGGATAAACTGGTGGGTAGAAATCGTTAACGTCATCGTTGGCTCCTTGGAGTTGTGTCCATAGGTGGCTATACTGAGCTCGAGCCATAGCTTGCTGTGTGTTGCACATGTTTGACATTGTGAGGTCTGCATCCGGCTCAACCAACAAGCAGCAGCAGTGATATGGTATTACTTCTTTGCTGTATGCAGCCAGAGTTCTGGTCATGACATGCAGCATTTAGCTCCCGAAGCAGTTGGGGCAGTACCTCACACTCCTGTAGCTGATATCTATCAATTTGCAAATGCTGCCGCTGCTACTGCCGCTGCTGCTGCCGTCGCTGCTGCTGCTGCTGCTGCCAGGTTGTTGGGTTCATGCGTAATCATCAACTGGAGGTGCATACAAGAACGGGGAAGCCCTACATGTGAGCAAATAATTCAATGATGCAGAATTGTATCTTGAATGCAGTAGCACCGGCCAGCAGCATCTAGCGGCAGCAGCAGCAGCCAGCAGCAGCAACAGTAACACCAGGCAGCAATTTCAGCAGCAACAGCGGGGTTTTGCAGCAGCAGCAACAGCAGCAGAGGGGTCTGGCAGCAGCAACGTTGCATTCAGCAGCAGCAGCAGCGGTAGCACACAGCAGCAGGGCAATACAGCATCAGTTGCTCACACTTGCAATGAGTGCGGTGTTGGGTTGAGTCAGGTCCAACAGAGAGGCTTCTTATATGATTTGTAATGTGTAATATTGCTTGTGCTTTGGTTTGCAGATTGGATCACTTGCGGCGTGTGTCTGCTGCTGATGCTGCAGCAGTGCTGGTGCTGCACCCAGACGGTGATACAGCAGGAACCGAAGGGAGTGCATTTGAGTCAGGGGCAGCAGCAGCACTCAAAATCCAGACAGTACTTGCATTGTCATCACTACTACAAGGCCACAAGTCGGCAGTAGTTGTACAGGTAGGTGCTGTTGGCGCATTCAACACAAAAACATGCATTCTGTGGTCAGATTGTGGGGTTTTCTTCACTGCATAGGGCCTGATTGTGTTTGCTTGGTGTGTTTGCATTCAATCGTGCATCTTGAGGTCTGTGTCTGCGGTGCTGGTTGCTGATGTGAGTGTGTGCATATGCTGCTACTGCTGCCACCTTTGCTGCTGCTACTGCTGCCACCTTTGCTGCTGCTACTGGTTCCAGGATGTCCTGGTACTAAATGATGTTACCACATAACAACATCATGTCCAATGCAGGCGCTGGACCACATGTCAGCACATGTTGCTCGTTCTACACACTGTCACAGCCACTGCTGCTGCTGCTGCCAGTTTGTGCATGTGTTGTGTATTCGACACAACGTCGCTGCTGCTGCTGCCACAGGTTCCAGAGTCTCCTGGTACTGTATCAGGCTGCAGCGCCACAACATCAGCTCATCATGGTCACTCTACACTCCGTTACGGCCACTGTGCTGCTGCTGCTGCTGCTGCCGCCAGGGAGTTGCGCCTGTAATGTGTATTTGACACAATGTCAATGGGACCGCTGCTGCTGCTGCTGCTGCTGCTGCTACCGCTGCTGCAGGTTCCAGAGTCTCCTGGTACTGTTTCAGGCTGCAGCACCACAGCCTCAGGTCCCTTAGACGTGCTCGACCAGGTTTGGCTCATGGCGGTCACTCACAGCCACTGTACTGCCACTGCTGCTGCTGCTGCTGCTCCTGGGGTGTCGCGCCTGTGTTGTGTATCTGACACCCTGTTACTGCTGCTGCTGACACAGGTCCCAGAATGTGCTGTAACATGTTGCAGCACAACAACTGTCCATTGCAGTCTGAAATACTGGACCACATGTCAGCACATGATGTCCGGTCTACAATCTGTCCCGGCCACTGCGCTACTGCCGCTGCTGGTGCTGCTGCTGCTAGTTTGTGCATGCGGTGTGCATTCGACACAATGTTGCTGCTGCTGCTGCTGCTGCTGCTGTCACAGGTTCCAGAGTCTCCTGGTACTGTTTCAGGCTGCAGTGCCACAACATCGTGTCCATTGGATGTGCTGGATCAAGTTTTAGCTCATGGGGGTCACTCCACACATTTGCTGGAGTTGCCTGTTCGGCGCATTGTCAACAGGCAAGTGTATAACTATATGAGAGAGAGAGAGAGAGAGAGAGAGAGAGAGAGAGAGAGAAAGACACACACACAGAGAGACATCTTACAGTGGATACCTCGCCATCTAGAGTGGTACTCTCCACACCGAATAGGAACTGATTGAAACCAGCAAAGGATCAGACGAGATGAATTTTAGCCAAGCACCCAGCGTTTTGTTATGAAGTGTACGCTATGCCTGCACAGATGCTAAGCACATGAGCTGGGATTGTGTTCATAACACAGCTGTATTGTGTTCTCAAGCGCTGCTGCTGCTGCTGCTGCTGCTGCAGTCTCGCTGTCCAAACGGCCCTACAGCCCCAGGTTGCCACAGTGTATCAACAGATCCTGCAGCAAGGCGAAGGCCCAAATATAACATTCATACATCTACCACCCGCACTGTTTGATCAAAAGTCAAAAGCCAAGATCAGGACAAACACTGCTGCTGCTGCTGCTGCTGCCGGCAGCAGCGGAAGTTTCATAGACAAGCTGCAACTGCCCAGCTTTAGCGGCAGCAGCAGCAGCAGCTTTGTAGGTAGTTTGTCAGCCGGCGGCTTATTCCGGCGGCCCGGTGCTGCTGCTGCCGCCAACCAAGCTGGCAGCAGCAGCAGCACTATTGAGACACCCGTGGCAGCAGTGGCAGCAGCACACATGGCAGCAGCAGTACCAGAAGCTGCCTCGGCTGTGGCAGCAGTGGCAGCAGCAGCAGTGGATGGTACGGTTGCCTATGAAGATGTACGGGCGAGGTACAGCTCAGACATGTTAGTTGTGGGGTTTTACAGGCATGACGGACATCAGCTTGTGTTGAACCCTAGCGAACAGGATCGGTTGGGAGCCGGGGATGTTTTGGTGGCACTGACAAGACACAAAGGTGTGTTCCGCGATTGTTGTGACATTACAACAGTGTTGGGGTTTGTGGAGACCTGTACATCAGCAAATGTTCAAACACACATGCAGCAGTATGATAAATGAGATCAAGATTGCTTATATATATGGGGATCCCGTTCACTCTACTGCTCAGCAGGATAACACTGCTGCTGCTGCTGTGCGTCGGCAGCAGCTGCAGCTAGTGCAGCAGCAGCAGCAGCAGTAGACTTGAAAGGGTCCCCGGTGTGGCCTACTGCTGTCAGCTGCTGCTTGCATTGCTCGCACAGCAGCAGCAGCAGCATCACCCTGCTGAGCATTAGAGTAGACGGGTTCCCTTGATTACTGCTGGATTTGTGGTTGATGTTGCTGATGTGCAGGTCCACGAAGGGTTTGGTCGCCTCTGTGGTCTACTGCTGTCAGCTGCTACCAGCAGCTGCTTACGCTGCTGCCAACGCGTGGCAGCAGCAGCAGCAGCAGCGGGGTGGAAGCAGTACCCAGCTTTGTAGATCCCCAGCAGCAGCAGGAGCAGCATATAATGCCAGCGGTGGCAGCATCAATTGGAGGTATGATCCAGCAGCAGCAGCAGCAGCCTCTTCTGTTCGATCAATTGCTGACGTCAGCATCTGTCATGTCGGCCATTGCAGAAATAAATCAGGTGGATTACGACTCAAATATAACACACGTAACAGATGTAAATAACAATGTAACATATGATTCAATCGAAGAAGCACAAAAGTTGCTGCCAAAAGGAGCTTGCGGGACATCTGACAGGCAGCCAGTTGGCAGCAACAGCAGCAGTGGCAGCAGCAGCAGCAGCAGCAAAGCTGAAGTGCTGCTGCATAAACTACATAGCATAAAGCAGCAACTGTCGGGGAATCACCAGGGACCAAAAGTTACCACTGCACCGCCGGCAGCAGCAGCAGCAGCTGGGGCCGACGACCCACCCATTCACAGCAGCAGCAGCAGCAGTCATCGGCACAGCAGGTTTGCGCATGTGTGGAAAGCTACGAGACGCTTCGGTGCAAGCAAACTGTTGCAGCAGCACCACAAAGCAGCAGCGCAAAACAGACTTGCTAGCATCACTGCCAAACGTGCTGCTGCTGCTGCCAGCCCTGCTCCAGCAGCAGCAGCAGCAATGACAGAGGGATCTGATACGCAGCAACAGCAGAAGTCCAACAGACCGTTACATGTGTTAGTTGTTGGTTATACAGCAGCAGAAGCGGCTGAAGATCTACTCCCGCATTTTCTGGATTTTGCGCCACCTGGCACCGTTATAACGATCGTTACTGACAGCCAGAATGACAACCTGACGAGTGACACTCCTAATGACGTGACAGCTGTTACAGACAATAATGACAACAAAAACAACGTGGTAACGTCTTTGCAGCGGCTGAGTCATCGCAGCAACAGTAGCAGCAGCGGGATCAACGCTGGCAGCGATCTGGCGGCTAGCACCCCCACTGCTGCTGCTGCTGCTGCTGCTGGCAGCAGTGCTGCTGGGGTTTTGCGGGATGGCTTCGAGTTGGCAGGGGTTTTGGAGGAGGTTGAGCAGCGGGAGGGAGACACTCCAGTGCTACACAGCATAACATACAGGTAGCTGCTGTTGATAACACCTTTTTGATCAAATCCCTTCTGTTTCAACCATTTTGTTCAAACCCTTGCGTTGAAAAACCTTCTGATGAAAAGCCTTCTGTTTGGAGTCCTTCTGTACTGTTCTGTTCTGTTAAGCAGCAGCAGCAGCGCGTGGCAGCAATCACTCGAACCACCATGAGCAATGTGTAATGTATCAGCCTCATTGGTTTTGCCCTGCCGTTTTGCTGATGTAGGTTTCTGCCTGTGTCAAACCCCACTAGTTGTGAAGGCCTGGCAGCAGCAGGATTGCTTGCTGCTGATGCTGTACTGATTACAGCAGCAGCAGCAGCACGGGGCAGCACTGCGCAAGCAGATGCACACGTGCTGGGAACCCTAGTTGAGATCCAACACTTGTTAGTTAGGGCACAGTCAGAATATAACAAGTGTAATAGTGTTACAACTGAAAGTAACAATGTCACAAGCAGCCAAAATGATAGTGTTACAAACAATGTTAACAAGAAAGTAACACATTTGACAAGCTTTGCTGAAAGAGCAGAGCAGATGAAAAAAGCAAGCATGAAACGAAGAGGCATAGTGGGCAAAATAACACACCCAGCAGAAGCAGCAGCACCTGCTGGCAGCAGCGAGGACCGCTGGCGGCAGCAGCAGCAGCACCCGACAGAGACAGCATGTGGTAAGCCCTCGCATGTACAGCAGCATGATCATGCATTGACAGTAGGGTCAGCGATACAGCAGCAGCAGCAGCAGCAGCAGCAGCACAAGCGGCCACATATTGTTGCTTGTGTATCAACAACAGCAGCCAAAGCAGTAGCAGATGCATTCTTTGGCAGCTGTGAGTCTGCTGCTGCTGCTGCTGGGTCCACTGCTGCTGCTGCTGGCAGCTGCTTGTTCAGCTATGAGTTGCTAGTACCAGGCGAAGTTGAGAGTGCAGTGCTGGTACAAGTAGCACAACAGCCACTATACATCAAGGTAAACAAGGTGCAGCCTCATCAACCATCTTGCCTCATCAACTGTTATGTATTCCATTGTTACATCAGGCCCATATGTTGTGGTTCTACATAGAATATCCTACATACATATTAATCACCTCTCCATTTGTATTTAATATATGAACATATGTATTTATGGACATCATGTTCAAGCGGCAAGTCCCTCTTGCAATATGTAGCACGATGTTGATCGATATGCTAGGTCCCATGATCCCTAGGGTTGAAACTTACAAACATCTTGTGGAGCAACACATTGTCAAATTCAGGTTGTTTTAGACTCCTGATCCCAGTTGCCTGGTATTGGCAATGGCATACACGCAATTTAATACTGCCGGCTGAGTCAACGATTGTGGTAGATACAGACCTTATTTGGTGGTTTACTGCTCAGCAGCCTGGCAGGTCATATTGAAGGATTATTACCAGTCGGCCACAGCCATACGGCCATCGGCCCTGCCCAATGTTTCACAGGCGGATATTGAACGATGGGTTTTCTGTTGCTGCAGGTCATTCTTGAGATGCTTGGCACGTCCGAAGGTTGTGAGCTGTACCTATTAGACCCGAGCAGCTGCGGGTTTGATTTCGGAGAGATCCTGAGGTTCGGCGAGGTTCAAGAAGTCGGGCGCTTGTCACATAAGACCGTTATAGGTGTTATAACGAGTGGGAGAATTGTGCTCGTGCCGAAGAGTGATTGGGAGTGGTGCGTGCGGGTCGGCGATAAGATTGCTGCTATCGCTGTGTCGTGGTGAAATATTCAGGACCGTTCGTTCTGTCAAACGTAGCAGTGATTGCGCCGATGCATTGAGACAGTTGCGCCGCTAGAGCTGATATGCAGTGGGGGGGGCCACCTGGATATGTGCTCACAAGCAGGTCCAACCAGAAGTCCTGCGGCTGCGAAAGAGCGGTTGTGTGTTGGAGGGTGGCAAAGTCTCTACCGGTCACACGGAAAGAAGATGGCTTTACCGCCTCTGCACTTCAGGGTCTAATGTTCTGGTGGTCGACCGTCCGGGTGAGCTGCGAGACCGGGCCCTTGCGCTGATGACGTGACGGTGCCGCTGCCGGCTTGCCAGTTGTTTCCGTGCTTCGGAGTCAGATTGCATGGCCCTGCCCGTTGCCAATCGAGTGCTTTACAGCATGGTATACACCACCGGATCAAAGATTGCCTTGCCATCGACCAGCGTTGTCAACTTGCCGCGATTGCGCTGCCGGAGTTCAACTCCCCTACATACACGTCTGAGTGCACGGGTCCACACCTGAGACCGCGGGGGGATACGTATCAGACAGGCCCCCTAAATTTACAACGCTAACAAGGTTAACCTGCACCAACGTTGCAGCATACTTATGTCATGGAGACAACTATCCAAGCAGAGAGGCGGCCTTGATGACCACGCACACACATATTGACAGTCGCCGGTGAGCCTCTTCATTTGACCTCAGGGCATACGTTGACAGCAAATCATGCGACAACCAGTGGGAGACATTTGTATGATGTACAAAAGGATTATCAGCATACCCCAGCAATATGTTGTGTACACCCTCGTAATATAATGTCACAAGCAAACTGCAGTGACTCTATGATACTCAGAACGAGTCAACCATGTGCCGTAGAAGCTGTATATGCATGCCATGATGGCTTCATGCATTCACAACATGCCTAGGGTTCACAATTCACAGCAGCCACACATCCTGTCGAATCCATGTATGCATCCCACAGCCAAAATCTGTTCAAAACTAGTGTAGGGAGTGACATGGAAGTATAACATGCAGTTGAAGGCGGTTGCTGCATGCTGCAGCGCCACTCAAGCCAGGCCTTTTCAACAAAGCCTACAAATTATCATCTGTACATATTGCAATATACCATGGCTGCCACAACAGATAGATGATACTAACCATTCATGTGGAACCCTGTGAAGTGTGGCTCATGCAAACCCTACAACTTGTAGGTGCGACACAATAAAAGATGATATGCAAACAGTTGTCAGCAATGTAGCTTCTGTAAACACACCCGTTACTAATGTTGATTATGTCTTTGACTGTAAAGTAAGTAAATTGTTGCTGAAAACAAGTGGCTAGTGGCAATACGCCACTGGAATGCAATAGGCGCGGCATACTGATGAAAACAGTGTCAAACAACTCCCACTGAGCTTTATGGCATAAGGGCTTACGAAATACTCTTGAAACCTTGCTCTTACAGCAATAACATTGTTACTTCGTCATGAGAGCTCATGAATACACTTCATATCCCTATAGGCTGCAATGATTTCACGGACAATGGCTGCTACAACCCTGATGCTTGCGACCTTGAGGTGCTTAGCACAGTGTACCAACTAGAACTCTGATGCACAGCTTATGCGCACACCGAGGCCTGGAAACAGTGGTTAGGTCATACGGCATCTTCCAATAAACATAACACATGCAGATGTTGCGCCTACGCGCCTACGTACTAGTAGTACTCGAACAACATGCATGCGGATGCTGCGCATATGCACACGCTAACAACACATCATTTGCCAACCAAAAACAAGGTGTTATACCAGGTTCCTGAAACTTCTACTGGCTGGTGGGTGCTGTAGATGCAAGCTGGGGAGCCAGCCCTCCCTCTCAAAGTGGTGCGGCAGTTAGGCCATGATGATGCTACCACAGCATGGCTGCTACAAAGCTGATGCTCGCACCTGGACCTGATCTGCATCTCACTGTAGAGTTAAGCTCATGCAACAACGCATGCCAAGCATATCGCTGCATGGTATAAGCAAGGGGCCGCTACCCAAGACATGCTTTTACTCCTGCTGCTAAAGTGTGTAGCACTGTCAGGTGAATTGACGAAAATCACACAAACAAGCTCATGCGGACACATTAACTGCCTTGGTGCTGCAATGCACCATGTGGGGCTATCCACAGCCGCATGCATGCAATATACGATGGTAAGCGATCTGAAGCTGGTTCACAGCCGCACCATTACTCGTGACATACCCCATTTGCATTGCATGAGTCACAAAGCCACAAGCACTTAGTCAACTGTCATGAGTGATGTTCAACTGCAAAGTACAAGATAACGTAGTGTATACGCCCACAGGCACCCAAACAGCTACAAAAACCGACCCCTACCCGGTGAACGTACTGCAACTCAAGACAAGTGCATTGATTGGCACTTACACAGAAAGCACATGCATGCAACAGGACTGTATGCACCTATTGAGGCTGTCCGCAGCAAAACAGGCAATGTCTGTGCAGCAGTATGTGTGTCACTATTCACATGTCGCACGACTCACTCAAGTCATGGGTTATGTTGCAACATAAGCTGGTGCATGAGCCAACAGGTATTCCAGCTTTTTACCCCCCCCCCCTCCCACAGCAACAAAATCATGTCCCTGCCCTGTCAACCTACCGCAATCCAAAATAGCGAATTGATTAGCACTCACACAACAAAGCACATGCATGCTTACAACTGATCTGAATGCGACTGATGTTAGGCTATCCACAGCCGAACTCGCAATGTCTATGCAGCGTGACGTGTGCCACTATTCACAAGTCGCAAGATGTCATCAAGGTGACTTGAGTAATGGGTTAAGTTGCAAGATAAGCTAGGGATTGAGCCCGCACAGACAACGCAGCCCCCAGACCCCACACAAACAACCTGGTGGTTGGCAGCAACCTCAACCCTATAGATGACTATATGAAAGCTCACGATCTTTTGGACATGCTGTAGCCCACACTGCACTAATCAGCACCCTGCACAAAGGGTATATGCACGTATACACATGATGATTGCAATCCAGATTATGCACCTATTTAAGGCCATCAGCACCCACAGCCACGAGGGTCTCAAAGTCGCAGGTCACTACACTGAGCTGAGGGGGAGTTGGGTTGCAAGATGAGCTAGTGCATCAATGCGCTGATGATCCAGCATGCAGCGCCCCAACAGGAACAACAACAGACCCCTATACCCCGACCCTGATGCTCAAGCTAAGCCTATGCAGTTTGGTTGTAAACAACTTAAAGCATCATAACTGATAGGACACGCAGCTGCCTACAGCCCATGCGAAAAACTTCGCACCCGCACACCATAACTTCTGCACTGAACACTGACTGTAATATTATGAGGTCAGAACACTTGGTCAAGTCACGAGGTGAATTGCAAGATGAGCTAGTGCACCAGCTCACACATATGCCAGCTTCTAACCCCCCAACAACCTTGTCCCCTGAACACACCCCAACCCGGCCAAGTAAATCACATAGCACTATACACCCCATAAAGCACATGCAAGAGGACTGCATGCCTCTGATTGGGCTCCTGCACCCAAGTTACAGACTTACATGCATTCTGCACTTATGGCAACAGCAGCGGCGGCATGCGGAATCGTCAGAAAACTTGGAACGCAAGTAGCCACCAATGTTCCAATACGTAAACAGCTCCAGCATACTGTCAGACACTTACCACCACACTGTCAGACACTTACCACCACATGTGAGAAGTCTCAGGCCGACTACAAGTTGCCTACAGCTACAATGACTGTGCAATCACAACAGCAACAACACGTGCGAACACATGCGAAGAGCAGCTGTACCAGAGGCACAGCTGTTGAATGCGAGTCTACACTTACAGCATTTACAGCAAAAAGTATATATACATGCAGGCAAAGGTATTGCGAAAAGCAAGTTGCATAGACGTACCATATGATAAGAGACAGGCACAAAACACCACGTGAAACGTTCCAGGCAGAAAAAGTACTGCAAGTCCGCTACAGCTGCAATTCAGCCATCCACAACAAAACATGCAACGCTAGCGGTACCAAAACAACAAACTCAACATGAAACCCTGCACTTGTGACATAACTTGACTCAACAAGAAACAGGACACCAAGCTGCAGAAGTGTGTTGTCAGTGTACACCGACACAACATGAATATGATGCATCTTTGGACTCTAATCAAGCGATGATGAGAAGGTTACCGATACCCCATGCGCCATTGGCTGGCTCGCTGGCTAGTGTCGGCAGGTTTGGAACCCACAAAGTACTGGTATTCCACAAAACCAGTATAACCAAAGCCTGTAGCTGAGCCACAGCAGATCCCCAGCAGTAACACATGCCAACAGCAGCTGTACCCTGGGCACAAGCTCAACATGATGACCTGCACTTGTGACGTAAGCGGGACCGTCCTAAAAGCGGGACATCAACTGTTAACAACCATGGTCGTAGTGTATGCAGACACAACACAAATGCCAAGCATATGAAAGTAGTACAAGCGAACTGTTGCTGAGCTACAGCAAGACCCCAGCAACAACACATGCCAACAGCAGCTGTACCCTAGTCACAAACTCAACATGGAAACCTGCACTGGTGACGTAGGTGGGACTGTCCCAACACCAACGGCATCAGGTTGCAGAACCATGGTAAAAATGTACACTTACACAATGCGTATGCAAATGATCGAAAGCAGTACAAGACAACCACAGCTGCAACAACCCCCCAGCAGCAACACAGCAAACAGCAGCTGTACCAAAACCACAACCTCAACAAGATAACATGCACTTGCAACGTAAGCGGGACTGTCCCAGAAAAGGGCCTCAAGTTGCAAAACCAGGTTGTTATGCACACAGACACAACACCAATGCCAAGCTTTTGCACGCAATACAAGCCAGGCAAAATCACAGCAAAACCCCAGCAACAAACCCTGCCAGCAGCAGCTGCAACACAGCCATGGAAACATATAGTGTGTGGCTGGTTACTGTTGTAGTGCTGGACCCTGTACCCTCGCAGGACACATTGGCTAGGCAGCATATGGTGTCTGCTCTGGCGGTGTCCAGCCAACATAACATTCAACATAACATGCACTTGTGACGTAAGCAGGACTATCCTAAAAAGGATGTCAAGCTGCAACACCATGGTCGTGAAACCTGTATACAGACACAACACGAATGCCAAGCGTTTGACAGCTGTACAAGCCAGGCGAGATCACAGCAAAACCCCAGCAACAAACCCTGCCAGCAGCAGCTGCAACACAGTCACCACCTCTGCATGATAACCTGCACTTGTTGCACCATCAGCACGAGCAGCAGCTTCATCACCTTTGTTAGTTGCCATCAAATCCACCTGCTTGGCGACAGCCTCTATTCCAGGAACCCCTGCGGCCACTTGGGCTGAGATACTCTGCTGCATTATGTAATCCCTCGGAACAAACTCCCGTTTCGGTCCCGGAAGGTAATCAGCAAAATCTGTCAGTTCCAG
>NSMO01000314.1:0-15423 GCA_002588565.1 Coelastrella sp. UTEX B 3026
ACAATGGAAAGGATGGTGCCAGTGTTCCTGATCCCAACAAGACCGCATGCAGAAAGAGCTAGTCTGTCTATTTGCCAGGCTACTCAGAACATATCCCCAGAGCTTGTTGGCTACGCACAAGGGTGTGAAAAGCGTAAATGGCAAGAAACAAATGGGAATGAATGAATGAATGAATGAGCTCCGCATAGCGCTTTCAAGAGAGCGCTAGCGTAAATCAAGCGAGGGTAATGTGTGTGTCGGGGCGACTTCACATTCCCTACCGTACAAATGGGACAGAGACAAGACAGGTGTACAAAGGTGCAATGAAGTTCAGCATAGGCTGGGAAGTCGTGTGAGAGCTGAGTAGCATGACTCATGGGTTTATGGAAACTACAAAATGAGACAGCTAAGTCTGGTAAATTTTGACTCATTTGGCGGCAGTTTGAGCTAAGGCTTGCATGCGGTGTACATCAAGCAAGGAGACTTGGCAGCTCACCATTTCAGCTGAACTTGAACGGGTAGTCACTGCAGCAAGAGAGTGCGGTTGTAGCTGAGTCCACTGGCAGGTTGTCTTAATGGTGGAGGTGTCCCTGTAACCTGGTCTTCAACAGAGAGTCCTCATGCAGTGATGTAATCATGACTGCCACTGGCTCATACTCATGTCAGAACGGTGCGTAGTGCCTTTAGGCTGAGGCTGCTTTCAGCTTTAAACAACTAGGGGGCACTGCCACCACACAATGGCTTCAGAGTAGCTCAAGCATGGCTATATGCTATGTGAGCATGAGCCTCATGCTAGTAGCTGCCAGCAGCCCAATAACATGCATGGACACATGACGGTAGGGAATGTGGAGTCGCTTCGACACACACATACCCTTCCTCAGCTTACGCTAGCGCTCTCTGAAAAGCGATATGCGGAGCTCATTCATTCATTCATTCATGCATGGACACCGTCAGCTGGGACATTGCAACGTCAACTCTAGTTGGATTCCTAGGAGTCTAGCACAGAAAATGCCTCCCACCCCGTGCAGACTGCCCACAGAGTGCTGATAACAATTGCCTACGTTGCAAACATGCAGATCTGTACATAATAAAGACCCAAGGCAGGACCCTGCCTTGGCTAGAAAAGACCGGTCGACCGCTGTCTCTACTACTTGTCTACTGTATACTTGCAGTACGTTCAATGCCTTGCAACTGCGTGTGCGGTGAACGCAGCGTATCAACTCACCCCGCATACCCGCCACACGGCTTTACACGATCGTTTACATTATCGCGTGTACGAGGAGCAGCGTGAGGACAGTGTGCAAGCGCGCAGGTCTGGAACACGCCCTTGGCACCCTTGCAACCGCTGAACGTAAACGTGTGCACTATGAGTAACGGGAGCTGGTCGCTGGGCGGTTCGTCGGCGACTCAGTCGCTCAGCGAGTCGCTCGGCATCCGCTCAGCGGCTAGTACGTACTATACACAGTATCCGCTCACGTGGTACTTAGTATAACACCGGTGATATAGAGGCTTATTTAGTCGTCTGAATCGCCCCGCTGGACGATTCCGACCACTGCACGTGTGGTACATTGCATATGCATAAAGACTCCGCGAACTCCTCGTAAACGGGTTTGCACGGATAAGCTGCATTGGTACTGCACACTATGCATCGAGCGGCTGTGTACGTGCGGCTTGAATGCTCAACCCTTTTGTTCTTGCATATCACTGCGTGCTGCGTTGACAACAGCAACCTTATGTCGGCAAGTGCAGGCCGAGCCCTGCGTGGCCACCCCGTCGGAGACACTGCCACCCGGGGCCGTTGCCACCGCATGGCAGCCGCAGAACGCGCACGGGCCGGACACGCGTGTCATACGAAGGTTGCCTATAACTATAGGAGAGCCACCCAGACGCTCCTAACATCCAATGTATGCTACCGAATCAGGGCGCGTCACCCACCTGGGTTGCTGCAACTTGCAATGGAGACGGTGGCACGAGCAAGCGCTGTTGTTGACCCTGGCCTCACTCACGGACAGAGACCAGTCCGGACATATGCGTGTAGGCTGTGTACTACGCCCGGATAAACCTATGGCTACACCATGGCCCCGGAAAACAGAAAGGCCTAGCAGATTGGGGTCCACTGCTGCCACCGTTTGGTACTAGGCTCACCACTCAAGTACCTGTCGTTTATTACATTGCTACTTCAAGTCACCTACGGTAGTGCCGTGCGGCCAGAAGCCGGGCTTCCTCAGCAAAGCGCGCTTCCTCAGAACCGCTTATATCATAGCAGTAGAAGAAGAATTACCCTTGTCGGCCGCTCTGTAAGGGAGGTCATATTTTCCGACGACAGCACTGCTATTTTGATTGCAGGGCTGCTACCAAACCATGATCACTCAACAAATCTTCCCTCCCATGTGCTCCACAGGGCCACTATACATATTACAACGCCGTTATGAAGTAATATTTGGTAGGCAGTACATCATAGCTGCTTTCTACACTTCATACCCCCTTGGGATCTAGCACGAGCAGCAACAGACAGCTATCACCAGGGGAAAGCCAGCTACACTACAGTGATAATCGTGTATATGATCAGTATGAATTTGGAATCATTACAGTACTGTGGGCAACCGCCGCCAGGGCAAAGGTAGCAAGTTATTGCTTGGTGACATAATGGTCCTAGACACAATGTTCGGGTCGACTCAATTAGCGCCCCCTGGTTGCAATGGCCATCAGCCATACATAAACGAGCAGGCCAAATAGAACAATGGGCCAACGCAGACACCCAGATGTCAGAGTTCCGCTTATGGCAGATGCTAACACCAGCTGCCCCGCGACTAGTGGTACTGTAGGGACTAAACCTATTGCACCACACATGGTGTACTCCAAGGCCAACAGATGCAGATATGCACGGTATATGCACAACCACAGACAAACTCTCCATACTATGCTGCAGACGTCCCCTCAATTCCCTGCTAAGCTACTGGTCGCTGCTACGCTACTGTAAACACTGGGGCCTGCAGTACTTTTGTCCCTGACTCTGGCTTATTGCAATTCAAGCCGTCACAACACAATACATCTTTATACAAACTGCTATTCGCTCTCATGCTAGCACATGTTGCTTTGCTCAATGCGCTGTAAGCGGTTTTCCAGACCCCAGATTTCGCTTCTGCCGGAGTGCAAGTAGCAGCAGCTGCGTTGCATCTGTATGAGAACCGAGCACACGTTTCATAGCCGTCGTCACGATCAAACTTGCCTATATATACCGCTGGCCCCTGGGGTGTATCTTGCCCTGGCGCCCATGGATATGTTATATAACAACTGATACTGCCACTGCTTGTGCTGTTGCCGCTGCTGCTCCCACCTGATGAGGCACTGACTTTGTTGGTGATGGCGCTGCTAGGGGCACCAGCACTGCTGCTGCTGCTGCCGCCACGCTGAAGTGTATCTGCAGTAGCATCCAAGCTAGCGAACTGCGTGGTTGTTCCTTTCTGTGAGCTACCGCTGCCACTACCCTTGGCAGCAGGCACTTGCACCTTTGACTTTGGGTCCAACTTGGGATCCACCTTGTTGCAGTTGTTACTGTAACAACACACCACATTCCGCGCAGTTGGCAGTTTCTGAAGGTAGTCGCAATTGTCCGAGCTCGTTGGCATGTATAGCCACTTCCAGGTACCACTTTTGACCTCTTGTTGGTTGCAACCTGTATCCCCCGCTGTGCATTTGAACTCGTATCGTGCACACACATCCATCCCCGGTTGTAATACCATAGGTATAACCATGTTAGATCCAGGTACGGGCCCATATAGGCATGACGTGAGTTGGTGGAGCCCATCATCACCAAAAGCCACACTATCTGGTACTACTGCTGCCATTAGGGGGTTGACTGTACGAGCTGGGGTTGATGCCGGCACTGCCTCGGGTTGTATCACTACTGCTCTGGGGCCTGGCAGGGCTGCAGGAGCAGCGGCAGGCTGAACCTGTACTGGTGCTACTGCTGGGGTTGCTGCTGCTTTTGGAGTTGCAGGAACCACCAAAGGTGCTGGCTGTGGTGCTGCTACGGCCCTTACTGTCGTTCTGGGCTTTGCAGTGCTACGTGAGAGCCACGAATCCAAGACGATTTGTGTGGCTGGATCCCATCTTCTGTCTGGCATGTTGCATCTGCTGGTACTGCAGCAGAAGACGTTGCGGACGCCGTTTGACCTGATGGCTGCAGCTACTGAGAGGCACCCGGCTCTGCTGGCTGCCATGTAATGCCATTTGAGAGTGCCTGCTTGAGCTTCTTGCGCTAGACATGCTGGGTTGTTCAAAGAGCATTTGTATTGGTATCTCATGCAGACCTGCGATTTGAGACCAAGCAATGTTGCAGAGATTATGTGGTTACGTCGGCTGTACTGCACGTGCAGTATAGGCTGCAAGTGAAACATACTCGCAGCAACCTAATCGCATCTCAGGAATTGGGGTGGGCTTCAATTATTGTTGCTGAGCTAGGTGTCACCTCATAGCCATCCCTCCTTTTCCACACTAGCGGCGTCACAGCAGGTCTCTGGCCAGGCGCTGTAGGTAGGGTGTAAAAGCATGTGATGCTGGCTGTCTGGGCGGCGGTTTCAGCTAGCCATAGGCCCAGAATGGAAGCCACCACTAGCATCACTGCTGTTCCCATCTGTCCAGTAAGGCAGGCTGGAGTGCGGGTGTTGTCAATATGAGCTTCGCAGTACAGTTAGCAGCTGAGATTCTGAAACCAACTATGAGGGACGATGGCACCTAGAAGCGACGTGCAGGGGGGACGCCACGGGGGCCCTGCCTCTGGCCTTCCGACAGTGTGTTACATGCACCTGGACTTGGCTGCCACCCCTTTTAGATGTAATTTGATGACACACCAAATGCATCGAACCTCATCCGAGGGTGGCGGGTTGCCCAGCAAATCATCTCACTTGGTCACACCTGCCTTCACCTTCGTGACGACCCTAGGAATGCCAGGCGCTGTGCATATATGTGCCTTGTCGTGCTTCTTCTGCAGCAAACCTTCGCAGTAAACACTATATCCAGCATACAGCAAAGAGATCGACCGACTCCGCAGCACAGTTTGCAGTTTTAACCGAACTCAGAAGTAGAGACGGTCACAGCGCACCTTCCATCAGCACCTGTTGTGGCCCTGGTGAAGCTCTCCGGTTCCTGATCACATAGGCGCTAGCGCTACCAGACTCCCTGCGGCAGACCAGCTTTCCGACACAATGGGTGCCAAATCCAGCTGTCTTGTTGGCCTAGCTTTCTTTCTACAGGTTAGTTGCGATGCCTGTTACACCGCAGTGCAGCCTGAAACATGTCTTGTGCAGACTGTGCTTGTTTTGGGCACAGACATGCACCGCACTTGCTTCACACCCATTGATGACAGTACGGGCAGCTGGCGTCTGCGTTCACATTGTAGACCTCGTATGCAACGCATGTACTAGGGAACTCGGCAATGCTGCGGTCAGGCCGGTCCTGCGTGTTTTGATGTGGCTGAGTTTGCTTGCATGGTCAGCAGTGGATTGAAGCTGCACGCTGTGTAGTCAAGCGACAGCCCAGACTCCACCCGTCGTTGCCTCGGACAAACTTGCTGCGGTGTTCAAAGTCGTCCCGAGGTCTGCTTCCCTGCGTTGCTCAACCAGTTCTGCTGCTGCCCCTGCCCTGCAGATGTGCGCGGCTGTAGCCATCATTGTAATCACAGCACTGAAGCTAAACAAAATTACGCTTGACCTCAACACAGCGCAGCTATCCCTACAAACCAAGGACACTTGCCTACTCGGCAAAGCAGAGAATGGCGCCAACTTATGCTACTTCGCATATGCAGTATCAGGCATCTCAATCATCGCTACAGGCATCCTCAGCATCTTGCAGTGCTGCACGTGCCACTTATGCGGGCTAGGCGGCATCCTAGATGCAATCTTCGCAGCAGTGGGTACAGCAGTATGGGCGGTGGCTGGTGTGGTGTTCCTGCACTATGATGCCATCCAACCATCATGGATGCCTCTACCAGAGTGGAGGAAATCCATCCCGGCTCTGTCATTTGTGGCCTGTGCCTTGTTTGGTATCATGTGCCTGGCGTCAATCTGGAGCATGATGTCGGCATGCTGCTGCAAGGGCCGCAGCAGAGGTGGTAAAGGTAGGCAGAATGATGCAGCAGCTACTGCTCCAGGCAAGGCATCAGTAGCAATGCCATACCCCCAGCCTGCGTACGGGGCCCCTCCTGCTGGGTACCCAAAGCAGGGCCAGTTTATGGCGGCTGATAGCGGTGCTGGGCATCAGCAGTATTGGGGCACCCAGGCAGCTAGGGTTTAAGATTTCCAGTTATGCCTATTTGGCATCATGTCAGCTTCAGCGCTAGGAGTGCTAGTGATCCTACCATTGTAGATTGCATTATGAGGTTCTGTACATGGCTCTGGGGACCCTATGTGGATGTGATGCTGTTGTAGCTGCTTGCTGAAATTTCATTGAGCATCGCAAGCATCTGCTGGCATTTTGCACTCAGTGTGCTGATTATTACTGTTGGGGTTAAGGTGGGTCTGAGTTGTGATTTGCTGCTGCCTGCACTGCAGGAGTTGTGTGAGCTGCAATGGGAAAAGTAGGATAGCTATTCAACATGTTGGCTGATTACAACGGACAAAGTATACAGCTGCACTGGTGGTTTGGATGACAACTGGAACAGTGTTGGATGTCTTGCCATCAGTGACACTCGACTTAGATGCAGGTTGTAAACATGCTTTGCCATCAGTGACACTCGACTTAGATGCAGGTTGTAAACATGCTTTTCAGTGGTAGTTGAGTTGTTGAGCTGCTTCATGCCCATGACCAACTGCTTAAACAAACATTGGTGCCTGCTGTATTGATACACTGGGTGTATGTCTTAAAGGGCAACATATGTTGCAAATAGTATTGTTGCGGGGGCGTGGTTGATCTTCTTAGTGGGAACTATATCTGGCTGTGGGTGCGTATTTTGAGGATGGGACTGCTGAAGCAGAGTACCTAACTCAGATAGCTCTCGGCTGATGTCCTGGGCCACCGTCAATCTTACATGGTGGCGTATGTGCAGTACCTTGTGGCGTCCGAAGTTGTCTGAAGGTGATGCTGTTACTTGCCATGCTCAAGTAATGGCTTGCACTCTTACCAAGTGTTGAATGTGTTTGTGGTTTTCAAACCAGCTGCAAAGTTGGTCACAGGTGTGCTTGGCCTCGTATAATCAAACAATGTATGCATGTTGCTACATGTGCACTGCAGCAGGCTTGCTCAAACAAGCCAGCGTCGAGCCAGCGAGTATAATGAACTTCACCCAGCGAGTATAATGAACTTCACCCAGCACTGTAGTACAGCTTGCAATGGTGGATAAGCAGGATGTGGAAATGCCTGCTAAATATCTGTAACGGTTCTACATCAGCACAACCAATGTCTCAGAAGTGTCATGCTGTCGAAATGTCGTCCAATGGACGTCTGCAAGGGGGGACTGGGTGCTGGCTGTACAGCCGTGGACACCACTCCTGATAGCGACCCGCCAGCATGCAAGCCCAGCCCTTTTCCTCCTAAGCTGGACCCCTGCCTCAAAACGGCTTCAAAGACATGCTGTGTTGTATCGCTGAGATACGGCAACAAACACGCTCGAAGTAACACAACCGGTCCCGCACTTTGAACGTTGCTAGTCCGTCTTGGAGCTGTCTATGCATTTGAATAGTACTTTTATGGGTTGCATGGCAGTCTGGTTGCGGTGTCGCCCTGAGTTGTGGCTGCCAGACTCGAGCAATTGTAGTTCACTATGGCAGCCCTGTGCCCGGGCGATCGCCTAGCACAACAAACAAATAGCAATAGTCGACAGGCCTTCAAACATAGTACAATTGCACCCATGCGAGCTATCCGCTCAGGTGTCCTGCGCTCTTGTGGGCTAGATTTGCAGAGAGGATGCCAGCCACTGCTCGGTGCACGGCAGCTCGCTAGGCACCTGGCGCGTGCGGCAGTCGATACTGTAGCACCCACAACAACCAACGAGACCACTGCAGCCAGCGGCCAGCCCTCAACAGCGTACCCATTCCCTGAGATAGAGGCCAAATGGCAGCAATATTGGGAAGACAATCAGACTTTCAGGACGCCGGAGAACGTAGACACCAGCAAGCCAAAGTACTATGTTCTGGATATGTTCCCGTACCCGAGGTAGGCCTGAGGATCGTAGAGTACTGCCCTAGCCAGTGCAATTTACCCATCATGTGCAGAGATGCTCAGCAGATGTTTTTGTGCTACTGTTGTTCAGCTGTTTTGCAAAACCAGACACCTCCACCAGCTCTTACTCACACAATTCTAGCTTACGACATCGTAATGCACACGTTTCTTCACTTAGTAGATGACCAGCAGTAGCAGCAACAACTTGATCATGTGTAACCCTCGTTCCCCCTCGAACGTTCCTGTCCCCTTGCCGTAACACTCATTCACCGCTTATACGCTTATCAACAAAACCGCTAACAAGGCTAGCACAACCCTGATGGCCCTAAAATACTGCTGTTCACATTGCTGCAGTGGCGCTGGGCTCCATGTTGGTCACCCGGAGGGCTATACTGCTACAGACATCTTAGCGCGGTACAAGCGCATGCGAGGGTTTAACGTGTTACATCCCATGGGCTGGGACGCTTTTGGGCTGCCGGCGGAGCAGTATGCCTTGCAGACTGGGACTCATCCAGCCGTAACCACACAGAAGAACATTGATAGGTGTGTATGACTGGCTATAGCTGGGTGCCTGGCAACAGTAGCAGCAGCAGCGTTATGCATTGCAGACTGGAACACATTCCGCAGTCACAGCACAGAAGAACATTGATAGGTGTGCAGAAACCGTAGCAGCAGGGTGGCTGGCAGCAGCAGCAGCTGTGGAGCAGCATACAACATGATCGCTAGCAGCAGGATGCCTGGCAGCAGTAGCAGCAGCGGTGTGCCTTGCAGACTGGGACACATCCAGCAGCAACCAGACAGATGCACACCGTTAGGTAAGTACGCCTGGCAACAGCACTAGCAGCAGCATATAGCAGCAACAGCAGTATGCGTTGCAGAGTGGAGTGCATCCAGCAGCCTGTTGTGGCACAACACAGAAGATCATTCATGGGTATGTATGACTGGCTACAGCCGGGTGCCTGGCAACAGTAGCAGCAGCAGCGTTATGCATTGCAGACTGGAACACATTCCGCAGTCACAGCACAAAGTAACATAGGTAGGTGTGTATGAACCCCAGCAGCAGCAATAGTGGTAGTAGAAGCAGCAGCTGTGGAGCAGCATGAAACATGATCGCTAGCAGCAGGGTGCCTGGCAGCAGTTAGCAGCAGCAGCAGCATGCATTGCAGACTAGGACATACCCGGCAGTCACAACGCAGGAGGACATTGACAGATGTGTACAGGATTAGCTAGCAGCCAAGCGCCTGCAACTGTATTAGTAGCAGCAGCATCAGCAATGGTAGTTGCAGCACCAGCAGCAGCAGCAGCAGCGGCAGTGGTATTGATAGCAGTAGCAGCGGCAGTATGCAGTGCAGACAGGCACAAGTCAGCAGTAATATGGAACAGTGTACCGGAACACCAGGTCCAGCCGCAGTTGATTCCCTTTTTTTCTGGCAGCAGCAGCACTACCAGGCAGGGTGGTGGATATGTTGTTGACAGGGTTCGCAGCAGCTGCTCTGTACTGGCTGTGTAGTGTTTGTAGCATGATCAGTACTCAATATCAATCTTGAGCAGCTTTACCAACATCTTATGATCCATCAGCTGTGCCAGCAGCCATGAGAGTAAAGCTTAGCATCATTCATGCGGTTGTTGTTGCTATATGGAGGTATAAAGCATCATCTTATAAATGTACACGCGGACGCGCTGACACTGTATAGCAACCAGAAGGGCACACAGCATGATGCCAGCGCTTGTTGATGCTTTGGGGGTTAACCGTTGGGAGTTTGTTACAGCCAAGTCGCTATCAACTTGAGCCGAAATTTGGCTGGCAGAGACAAATGTTGTCTTCAATCGGTTCGCTGCAAGATTAGTGAGCATACTCGTAAACATTGCCCATATTCGTGAACATTGCCTTGCAAGTGATTTGCAGACACTGCATGTGTTGCTGAGTGTAGCTTGTAAGACTTCGCCCGGTGGCTGTCAATGAAGTTCTGTGTTGCTGCTGCTGCTGCTGCTGCTGCTGCTGTGTGTAGGTTCCGTAGTCAGCTGAAAATGCTTGGATTCAGCTATGACTGGCAGAGGGAGGTCTCAACCACAGACCCAAACTACTACAAGTAAGCGTTCCTTGCATTCCCACCTGGTGATACTATTCTTCGCAACCTAGCTACGTCTTCCTCACAACCTACCTTTGCATTCCTCACAGTCCTAACTGCATACTCCTGCAACCGAGCTACTGCGACTCCAACAGCACCTCTGGAGCCACATATACATATTTATATAGTATGCGGCAGGTCTCCAACCTATACCTGAGTGGGAATGGTAATGAACGAATCATGTGGGAATGGTAACGAACGAATTATTGATCTGCCTATGCTGAGGGAGGGATACGTGTGTGACGCACTTACGAAAAGCACCAGCACCAGCTTGAGGTTGGGCAAGAGCTATTCAAGCCGTTGGCCCGGTATTCAGATTGCACACATTGCATAGACCGGCTAGCACAATTGGAGTCTGTTTGTTCTGTCTGTGGGCTCAGAGTTGGTGTAAATAATCTGGCCCGGAACCAGACAGATTTCCTGCAGCAGACAAATGTGCCAGACCGACCAGACGGTGGCAGCGACAGCATTTCGTGTTGTTCCTTCACCATCATGTACCGAGTTGCACAATTGGCTGTGGCGCGGTCACAGATATTGCTGGGGCTGGCTATTGACCTCAGTGCTGCTGCTGCTGCTGGTGTCTGTAGGTGGACACAGTGGATCTTTCTTCAGCTCTTCAAGAAGGGTTTAGCTTATCAAGCTGAGGTGCCGGTCAACTGGTGTCCTGCACTGGGCACAGTGTTGGCCAACGAGGAGGTCATTGATGGGAAGAGTGAGCGAGGAGGGCACCCAGTGGTACGTGGTGTGTGATATAACTCTTATAAGGGGCTGTCTGGTGTGTATTATGAGTGTGTTATAACTGTTATGTGGCTGTCTGTGTAATATCCCAGTGGTGTGTGTAATATCTCAGTGGTGTGTGTGTGATATGGTAGTGATTTAGCCACAGTGTAATATGGTGGTGCTTTGTAGTATGTAGGCGACGCTGTGTAAATTAGTGTCATATGAGGCTGTCTTAGTTGTCAACCAAGGGTTCCTTTTATTCTTAGTGTGTCGTGTGGCAGCGCCTTGCATGTAGCATGCAGCACTTTGCTTGGCATTCTATGTTGCATGAGCTATTATCAATCATCTTGATAGTGTATCTACAGTCTTTGGCCCATAGAGCTGTTTGCTTCACATACCTAGCTCTTAGGTTCTGACACAATGCTTTGAACGCGTCTGTATCCAACCCTTCATTACAGCTGCAATCCATGATTGTTGGTCAGCACTTTGAAATGCTTTTGCATCTGTTGCCCGCTTTCATGGTCGCAGAACACTGACTGTTGTTACAGTCTGTAAGTGATTGCTGCCATTGCCAATGTTGCGGTCTACTGGCACTGCTGATGATGTGGTCTGGTGCGTCTCCGCGCACCCCGCCCCCCTTTGAAGCCGTGGCTGGCCATAATAGCAGTGCATCAAAACACTTGTTGCATTCTGGTTGCTGCCCTATGGATCTGGTGCATGACAGCTGCTGCTGCCACTGCTGCTGCTGCTACAGGTTCGTCTGCCTATGAAGCAGTGGATGCTGCGCATCACCGCATATGCAGATCGCTTGCTGGAAGACCTTGATGAGTTGGATTGGAGTGACAGCATCAAGGACATGCAGAGGAACTGGATTGGACGCAGCGAGGTAAAAACACTGCAGTAGTGACGCAGTGCTATGGTTGCATGTGGATATCAATGATGACTGCAAGCGGCTGCCAAGCCATAGGCAATCAGATGCCAGTGGCAGTCTTATTTGGTCGGTTTGGTTGCCCTAGTGAGGACCGCCCAGGACGGTGCAAGTATCCTCATGTCACCCTACCTCTCTCAGTATGATTGCAAGAGATTGTATTGCAAACGGCTGTCTGGCCTCTATTGCTGCGTGTACTACTGCTGCATTATTGCGCCTAAGTCCAGTTGTGCACAGCTTGAGTGTGTTCTGTCCGCAGCTGGGGATCCAAGGCTTGTCTATTTCAAACAAAAGGTGATCACGCAGATGTGAGGCTTGTGTTATGACTGCCAATCTGGTTGGCATCAACATTGGTGTGCTGGGATCAGCTACACAAGGCCTAAACCGGAAGAATGCAACATCTGCAACAAAGATCGCAACACTGTATCGCTGCTGTGCGTTCTCAGACTGTCTTACTTATGTTCTTCTTTTGTACATGTTGGTATAATCACTCCCATAGGGTGCTGAGATTCACTTCAAGGTTCAGACCAGTGAAGGTTCCAGCCTGGGACCTGACACCCAACTGACAGTCTACACCACCAGACCAGACACACTGTTTGGAGCAACATATATGGTGGTGGCACCTGAACACCCTTTACTGTCTAAGGTGCGGTCCGGGTTGGTATGCAATCGCAGCATTCTTTTTGCCACAAGCCTTGCATAAATAGATGCCTTTTGGATAAATGCCTTTTGGTATGCATGTACGCTGGTTGTCAATTGCTCAAGTCCCTGTCACTTGCACTTTAGTTTGCGTTTCAAACTGCAATCATCACTGCAATGGGCATCTCTTGTGCAAGAAATGCGTAACAGATAACAAAGTGCCAACAAGAGCCGTACTCATATGACCCGAATCACAAAGACAAGCCTTGCAAGGATGTGTTGTTTTGGGCTGTGTTTCTACGGCCCGGTTCGCTAATGGCTGTGATGAAGCAGCATCAGCTGAATATGCAATGGCCTCTTCATCATTGTGACAACTGCTCATTCTGGGTCGCTTGATGTTTGCTGACTGCCTGTCGGCCCAAGGCTTGATCGCCGTGGTTTGTGTGTTTGTGTTACGCATGGCCTTGCTACAGGTGGTCAGGACACAGCAGTGGCTGAGTATGTCCAAGCCTCTTCATTGCTGTGACAACTTCTCATTCTATCCCGCTTGAAGTTTGCTAGCTGCCTGTCGGCCCAAGGCTTGATCGCTGTGGTTTGTGTGTTTGTGTAATGCATGGCCTTGCTACAGGTGGTCAGGACACAGCAGGGGCTGAGTATGTCCAGGCCTCTTCATCGCTGTGACAACTGCTCATCCCATCTCGCTTGATGTTTGCTATCTGCCTGTGGTTCTGAACTCGCTGTGATTCATGTGTTCATGTTATGCATGGCCTTGCTACAGGTGGTCAGGACACAGCAGTAGCTGCAAATGAAGATGCTTCTTCATGATCACAACAACTGCTCATTCTGTCTCGCTTTAAGTTTGCTGACTGCCTGTCGGACCAAGGCTTGATCGCTGTGATCTGTTTATTCGTTTGTCATGCAGGGCCTTGCCACTGGTGGTCAGGAGACAGCAGTAGCTGAGTATGTGACAGCCGCTCTGCACAAGAGCGATAGGGAAAGGCAAGAAGTGCAGAAAGACAAGTCTGGCGTATTCACAGGTGTGTAACACTAATAAATTAATAAGCAAATACCACGATATGCATCTTCATTCGATACAAGTTCCAAGGCGAAAATGGTTGTATGTTGCTGATCTCAGCGTGACGAGCTGCTGATGCTGTTGGATAAAAATCAGTGCTGCGAGCTCACTAGTGGCATCAACCAGTGCACTAGACTGGCCACTAAACCCCCAACGGTGCTGTCACATGGGACACTTGTGCATGAGAGTTGCAATGGGCCAGCGACCAACCCACAAGGGAGGATGTAGGCTGGTGACCTGGCACCCCCTTTCCCCGAAAAGATGATATAACATCTGCCTGACCTGCAGGAGAACAGCCCAGAATCAACAAACAACAAAGTGTTGTACAAAACCAGTGCTTCAATCTCAAGCCCTGTCAGCTTCTGCTCTGTTATCAATTGCCCACAGGTTCATACGCCATCAATCCAGCCACTGGCGAGCCCATTCCGATCTGGGTAGCGGACTACGTGCTGGGCAGCTACGGCAGCGGCGCAATCATGGCCGTACCCGGCCATGACACTCGTGACTTCGAGTTTGCTCAGAAGTTTGGACTTGAGGTCCGACAGGTTGTAGCGCCTGCTGAGGGGGATGCCGCAGCAAATGGGACCTCCAGCAGCAGCAGCAGCAGTGATGGATTGCCATATTGTGAGGAGGGTGTTGCAGTGGCTAGCAGCAGCGGTAGCAGCGGTCTGGATGTTACTGGCATGCCAACTGCACAAGCCAAGGACAAGGTGGGTATGCGGTTTGCACATATTTCTGGAATAGTCTTCTCTTTGTAACAGGCGGAAAAGGTAGTTTTAACGACACACGAAATAGTGTGACATTGGGATGTATGCGTTGGCTCACAATTGAGTACCTTACTGTCAATGCCCATCAGCCCCTTCACTGACCAGCCGGCTGCAGCAATTGCAGTCAAAGTTGTTTGCACTGAGGAGAAAGTGCGCGTCCGCGCACAACGTAACAAGTATTCAAAGCTGTTTCACATTCTTTGCCTGCAGGTCATAGCATGGTTGGAAGCAAAGGGCATCGGCAGTCGGCAAGTGAACTACAAACTTCGAGACTGGTTATTCGCACGTCAGCGGTACTGGGGTGAACCCTTCCCTCTCATCTACCATGAAAACGGCGACGGCACTGCTGTGGCTATACCAGAAGATCAGTTGCCGTTGCAGCTGCCTGAGACGGACCAGTTTAAGCCATCCGGGACGCCAGAGAGTCCGCTGGCAGCTATTGAAAGCTGGGTCAACACCACAGACCCTGCAACAGGTGTGCCTTATTGGTTTGGTTCTGTTGGTTTGAGGGGTGTCGTATGCTGCCATTCTTTCCGGCGTTGTGCTTTGGATGCAAGAAGCTCAGTTGCCGCTGGAGCTGCCTGAGGTGGACCGGATTGAGCCGTCTTGGACGCCAGGAAGTCCGCTGGCAGCTATTCACAGCTGTGTGAACACTACAGACCCTGCAACAGGTGTGATTTATTGGTTGGTTTGTTGGTTAGTAGTTGGGTTGTCGTATTGCTGCCACTGATTCCGGGGTTATGCTTTTGATGCAAGAAGCTCAGTTGTTGCTGCAGCTGCGCGGATGACCCTCTGAAGCCGTTTTGTCCACTGCAAAGTCTGCTGGCAGCTTTTGACAACAAGCTCTTTTGCGCACCATCCTCTGAATATTGCTGTTTTGTTGCATTTTCGCGGGCTGATGGTACCTGAACCCGCCGGGATCTGCTTGTTACTGACATTGCAAGCTTGCTGGCATCAGCTGAGCCAGGACACTGCCAGCTGGTGTTCAGCTCCTCTGTGGTGTAGGCGGTTAGCATACGAGGTTCTCAC
>NSMO01000314.1:15433-30844 GCA_002588565.1 Coelastrella sp. UTEX B 3026
AACACTGGGGCCTGCAGTACTTTTGTCCCTGACTCTGGCTTATTGCAATTCAAGCCGTCACAACACAATACATCTTTGTACAAACTGCTATTCGCTCTCATGCTAGCACACGTGGCTTTGCTCAATGCGCTGTAAGCGGTCTTCCAGACCCCAGATTTCGCTTCTGCCGGAGTGCAAGTTGCAGCAGCTGCGTTGCATCTGTATGAGAACCGAGCACACGTTTCATAGCCATCGTCACGATCAAACTTGCCTATATATACTGCTGGCCCCTGGGGTGTATCTTGCCCTGGCGCCCATGGATATGTTATATAACAACTGATACTGCCACTGCCTGTGCTGTTGCCGCTGCTGCTGCCGCCTGATGAGCCACTGACTTTGTTGGTGATGGCGCTGCTAGGGGCACCAGCACTGCTGCTGCTGCTGCCGCCACGCTGAGATGCATCTGCAGTAGCATCCAAGCTAGCAAACTGCGCAGTTGTCCCTTTCTGTGAGCTACCGCTGCCACTACCCTTGGCAGCAGGCACTTGCACCTTTGATTTTGGGTCCAACTTGGGATCAACCTTGTTGCAGTTGTTACTGTAACAACACACCACGTTCCGCGCAGTTGGCAGTTTCTGAAGGTAGTCGCAATTGTCCGAGCTCGTTGGCATGTATAGCCACTTCCAGGTACCACTTTTGACCTCTTGTTGGTTGCAACTGGTATCCCCAGCTGTGCATTTGAACTCATATCGTGCACACACATCCATCCCGGGTTGTAACACCATAGGTATAACCATGTTGGATCCAGGTACGGGCCCATATAGGCATGACGTGAGTTGGTGGAGCCCATCATCACCAGAAGCCACACTATCTGGTACTACTGCTGCCATCAGGGGGTTGACTGTACGAGCTGGGGTTGGTGCCGGCACTGCCTCGGGTTGTATCACTACTGCTCTGGGGCCTGGCAGGGCTGCAGGAGCAGCGGCAGGCTGAACCTGTACTGGTGCTACTGCTGGGGTTGCTGCTGCTTTTGGAGTTGCAGGAACCACCAAAGGTGCTGGCTGTGGTGCTGCTACGGCCCTTACTGTCGTTCTGGGCTTTGCAGTGCTACGTGAGAGCCACGAATCCAAGACGATTTGTGTGGCTGGATCCCATCTTCTGTCTGGCATGTTGCATCTGCTGGTACTGCAGCATAAGACGTTGCGGACGCCGTTTGACCTGATGGCTGCAGCTACTGAGAGGCACCCGGCTCTGCTGGCTGCCATGTAGTGCCATTTGAGAGTGCCTGCTTGGGCTTCTTGCGCTAGACATGCTGGGTTGTTTAAAGAGCATTTGTATTGGTACCTCATGCAGACCTGCATGTTGAGACCAAGCAGTGTGTCAGAGCAGAGGTGGTTACATCGGCTGTACTGAACATGCAGCATAGGCTGAAGCCGACATTACTCGCAAAAAAATTACATCGCAATTCAGGAACTGGGGAAGGCCTGAAGAATCTTTGCTGAGCTGGGTGTCACCTCATAGCCATCCCTCCTTTTCCACACTAGCGGCGTCACAGCAGGTCTCTGGCCAGGTGCAGTTGGTAGGGTGTAGAAGCATGTGATGGTGGCTGTCTGGGCGGCGATTTGAGCCAGCCATACGCCCAGAATGGTGGCTAGCACTAGCATCACTGCTGTTCCCATCTGTCCAGTAAGGCAGGCTGGAGTGCGGGTGATACTAATACGACCTTCGCAGTACAATTAGCAGCTGAAATTCTGTCATGAACTATGAGGGGCGATGGCACCTAGAAGCGACATGCAGGGGGGACGCCACGGGAGCCCTGCCTCTGGCCTTTCGACAGTGTGTTACATGCACCTGGACGTGGTTGCTACCCCTTTTAGGTGCAATCTAATGCCGCATCAGATGCGTTGAACCTCATCCGAGGGTGGCGGGTCCTCGGCGGGTTGCCCAGCAAATGTTCTCACTTGGTCACACCTGCCTTCACCTTCGTGACGACCCTAGGAATGCCAGGCGCTCTGCATATATGTGCCTTGTCGCGCTTCTAATGCCCCAAACCTTCGCACAAATACTCTATCCAGCATACAGCAAAGAGATCAACCGACTCCGCAGCACAGTTTGCAGTTTTAACCGAAATAGAGACGGTCACAGCGCACCTTCAGTCAGCACCTGTTACGGCCCTGGTGAAGCTCTCCCATCCCTGATTACACAGGCGCTAGCGCCACTAAACTCCCAGCGGCAAACCAGCTTTCCGACACAATGGGTGCTAAATCCAGCTGTCTTGTTGGCCTAGCTTTCTTTCTACAGGTTAGTTGCAATGCCTGTCGCATCGCAGTGCATCCTGAAACATGCATCGTGCAGACTGTGCTCGTTTTGGGCACAGACATGCATCGCACTTGCTTCACACCCTTTGATAACTGTATGGGCAGCCGGCGTCTGCATTCACATTGTAGACCCTGTATGAACGCATGTACTAGGGAACTCGGCAATGCTGTGGTCAGGCCGGTCGTTTGTGTTTGTGTTGCTGGGTTTGCTTGCATGTTCAGCAGTTTGCATTGAAGCTGCACGCTGTGTAGTCAAGCGACAGCCCAGACTCCAGGCGTCGTTGCCTCGGACAAACCTGCTGCAAATGGCAATGTCCGTCCCGAGGTCTGCGTCCCCTGCGTTGCTCAACCAGTTCTGCTGCTGCCCCTGCCCTGCAGATGTGCGCGGCTGTAGCCATCATTGTAATCACAGCACTGAAGCTAAACAAAATTACGCTTGACCTCAACACAGCGCAGCTATCCCTACAAACCAAGGACACTTGCCTACTCGGCAAAGCAGAGAATGGCGCCAACTTATGCTACTTTGCATATGCAGTATCAGGCATCTCCATCATCGCTACAGGCATCCTCAGCATCTTGCAGTGCTGCACCTGCCACTTATGCGGGCTAGGCGGCATCCTAGATGCAATCTTCGCAGCAGTGGGTACAGCAGTATGGGCGGTGGCTGGTGTGGTGTTCCTGCACTATGACGCCATCCAGCCATCATGGATGCCTCTACCAGAGTGGAGGAAATCCATCCCGGCTCTGTCATTCGTGGCCTGTGCCTTGTTTGGTATCATGTGCCTGGCGTCAATCTGGGGTATGATGTCCGCATGCTGCTGCAAGGGCCGCAGCAGAGGTGGTAAAGGTAGGCAGAATGATGCAGCAGCTACTGCTCCCGGCAAGGCATCAGTAGCAATGCCATACCCCCAGCCTGCATATGGAGCCCCGCCAGCTGGGTACCCAAAGCAGGGCCAGTTTATGGCGGCTGATAGCGGTGCTGGGCATCAGCAGTATTGGGGCACCCAGGCAGCTAGGGTGTAACAGTTCACGCACTTGTTATGTTTCATGTGTGTTGTTGGGCATCATGCCAGCTTCAGCGCTACAAGTGCTAGTGATCCTAGCATCATAGATTGCATTATGAGGTTGTGAATGTCGGCGGTGGATCCCATATGTTGTAATATAGTGCTGTTGTAGCTTGCTGAACTGCCATTGAGCATTGCAAGCATCTGCTTGCATCATGCACTCAGTATGTCGCCTAGCTCTGTTATGGTTAGGTCTGTGGGTCTGAGTTGTGATTTGCTGCTGCCTGCACTGCAGGAGTTGTGTGAGCTGCAATGGGAAAAGTAGGATAGTTATTCAACATGTGGGCTGTTTACAACGTTAACATGTTGGCTGTTTACAACGGACAAAGTATACAGCTACACTGGTGTCAGATGACAACTGGAACAGTGTTGGATGTCTTGGCATCAGTGACACTTGACTTAGGTGCAGGTTGTAAACATGCTTCTGCATGGTAGTTGGGTTGTTGAGCTGCTTGTTACCCATGACAACCCGCTCACGCATGTATTGGTGCCTGCTGTATTGATACACTGGATTGATTCCTTTCAGTTTTAAGATATGTTACAGATAGTACTGTTGCGTGCTTGCTGTTCTTAGTGAGAATCATATCTGGCTGTGGGTGTGTGTTTTGAGGATTAGGCTGCTAAAGCAGAGTACCTAGTATAGATAGCATTCGGCTGATGTCCTGGGCCACAGTCAATCCTAATGGTCGCAGATGTGCAGTAATCAACGGCATACAAGTTGTCTGAAGGGCGATGCTGTTACTTGGCCATGCTCAAGTGATGGCTTGCACTCTTGAATGTGTTTGTGGGTTTTCAAACCAGCTGCAAAGTTGGTCACAGCTATGCTTCGTTCTCATAACCCCAACAGTATATGCATGATGTTGCTACATGTGGATTGCAGCAGGCTCGTTGAGATGAGCCCGGGTCGAGCCGGTACAGTAGAATGAACCCCACCAGCTGTATAGCTTGCACTGTGTTGATACGCAGGGAGGTTCTATCACAAAACGCCTGGTAAACATGTGTAACGGCGTACATCAGCTCAATGCAATGTCTCAAAATTGTTATGCTGTCGAGGAAATGTCCAATGGACGTCTGCAAGGGAGACCGTGTGCTGGCTGTACAGCCGTGGACACCACGCCTGATAGCGACCCGACAGCATGCAAGCCCAGCACTTTCCATCTCAAGCCCGGCCCCTGCAATGAAAACGGCTCTCATGCCTTGTTGGGTCGTATTGTTGAGGTACGGCAACATCACGCCCGAAGTAACACAACCGGTCCCGCACTTTGAAGGTGGGTACTCCGTCTTGGAGCTGTCCTTGCAATTAAACAGTGTTGTTGTGGGTTGCATGGCAGTCTGGTTGCGGTGTTGTCCTGTGTTGTGGCTGCCAGTCTCGAACAATTGTAGTTCACTATGGCAGCCCTGTGCCCGGGCGATCGCCTAGCACAACAAACAAGTAGCAATAGTCGACAGGCCTTCAAACATAGTACAATTGCACCCATGCGAGCTATCCGCTCAGGTGTCCTGCGCTCTTGTGGGCTAGATTTGCAGAGAGGATGCCAGCCACTGCTCGGTGCACGGCAGCTCGCTAGGCACCTGGCGCGTGCGGCAGTCGATACAGTAGCACCCACAACAGTCACCGAGACCACTGCAGCCAGCGGCCAGCCCTCAACAGCGTACCCATTCCCTGAGATAGAGGCCAAATGGCAGCAGTATTGGGAAGACAATCAGACATTCAGGACGCCGGAGAACGTAGACACCAGCAAGCCAAAGTACTATGTTCTGGATATGTTCCCGTACCCGAGGTAGGCCTAGGGATCGCAAAGTAGCCCTAGCCAGTGTGTTTCCCCGTTAGGTGCAGTGATGCTCAGCAGAGTTTGATGTTGTTGTGCTACTGTTGTTCAGCTGTTGTGTTGTTCAGCTACTGTGCAAATACAGACCCCTCGACCAGCTTCTAGTCACACAATTCTAGCTTCCCATACACGTTGCTTCACTTAGCAGGTGACCAGCAATAGCAGCAAAGCTTAGTCATCTGCACCCATCGGTCCTGCTCCCTCGTTCCTATCGCCCTTACCACAAAGCTTACCAACCACTCAGATTCAAACCGTTATCAAGCTAGCAAATATATAATGGCCATGCATTCCTGCTGTTTACGTTGCTGCAGTGGCGCTGGTCTCCATGTTGGTCACCCGGAGGGCTATACCGCCACAGACATTTTAGCGCGGTACAAGCGCATGCGAGGGTTTAATGTGTTACATCCCATGGGCTGGGATGCTTTTGGGCTGCCGGCGGAGCAGTATGCATTGCAGACTGGGACACATCCGGCAGTAACCACACAGAAGAACATTGATAGGTGCGTTTGATTGGCTACAGCCGGGTGCCTGGCAACGGGTTTAGCAGCAGCATCAGCAGCAGCAGCAGGCAATGCAGACTGGGACCCATCCAGCAGTAACCACACAGAAGAACATGGATAGGTGTGTATGATTGGCTATAGCTGGGTGGCTGGCAGTAGCAGCAGCAGCAGCAGCAGCAGCAGGCAATGCAGACTGGGACCCATCCAGCAGTAAACACACAGAAGCACATTGACAGGTGTGTATGATTGGCTATAGCTGGGTGCTTGGCAGTAGCAGCAGCAGCAGTATGCGTTGCAGAGTGGGACACATCCAGCAGTAACCACACAAATGCTTTTTGTTAGGTGCGTATGATTGGCTACAGCCGGGTGCCTAGCAGCAGCAGCAACAGCAGCAGTAAGCATTGCCGACTGGGACACATCCCGCAGTGACAGCACAGATGAACATTGGTAGGTGTGTATAAACCATTGCAGCAGCAATAGCGGGTAGGAGCAGCATGAAACATGATTGCTAGCAGCAGGGTGCCTGGCAGCAGCACTACTGCTGCCTATTGCTGGCAGCAGCAGCAGCAGCAGCAGCAGTATGCATTGCCGACTGGCACACACCCTGCACAACACAGGAGATCATTGGCTAGCAGCCCAGCGCCTGCAACTGTATTAGTAGCAGCAGCAGCAGCATTGGTAGTTGCAGCAACAGCAGCAGCAGCAGCAGCAGCGGCAGTGGTATTGATAGCAGTAGCAGCGGCAGTATGCAGTGCAGACAGGCACAAATTCAGCAGTAATCTGGAACAGTGTACCGGAACACCAGGTCCAGCCGCAGTTGATTCCCTTTTTTTCTGGCAGCAGCAGCACTACCAGGCAGGGTGGTAGGTGTGTTGTTGACAGGGTCTGCAGCAGCTGCTCTGTACTGGCTGTCCAGTGTTTGTAGAATGATCACTACTCAATATCAATGTTGAGCAGCTTTGCCAACATCTTATGATCCATCAGCTGTGCCAGCAGCCATGAGAGTAAAGCTTGGCATCATTCATGCGGTTGTTGTTGCTATATGGAGGTATAAAGCATCATCTTATGAATGCACACGCGGACGCGCTGACACTGTATAGCAACCAGTAGGGCACACAGCATGATGCCAGCGCTTGTTGATGCTTTAGGGGTTAACCGTTGGGAGTTTGTTACAGCCAAGTCGCTGTCAACTTGAGCCGAAATCTGGCTGGCAGAGACAAATGTCGCATTCAATCGGTTTGCTGCAAGATTTGTGAGCATACTCGTAAACATTGCCCATATTCGTGAACATTGCCTTGCAAGTTATGACTTGCAGACACCGCATATGTTGCTGAATGTAGCTTGTAGGACTTCGCCCGGTGGCTGTCAATGAAGTTTTGTGTTGCTGCTGCTGCTGCTTGTGTGTGTAGGTTCCGTAGTCAGCTGAAGATGCTTGGATTCAGCTATGACTGGCAGAGGGAGGTCTCAACCACAGACCCAAACTACTACAAGTAAGCACTCCTTGCATTCCTAACCTAGTGATACTGTTCTTCGCAACCTAGCTACGTCTTCCTCACAATTTATCTTTGCATTCCTCACATTCCTAACCGCACATTCCTGCAACCGAGCTACTGCGACTCCAACAGCAACTCTGGAGCCACATATACATATATATAGTATGCGGCAGGTCTCCAACCTATACCTGATTGGGAATGGTAATGAACGAATCATGTGGGAATGGTAATGAACGAGTCATGGATCTGCCTATGCTGAGGGAGGGGTACGTGTGTGACGCACCTAGGAAAAGCACCAGCAGCAGCTTGAGGTTGGGCAAGAGCTATTCAAGCCGTTGGCCCGTATTCAAATTGCACACATTGCATAGACCGGCTAGCACGATTGGAGTCTGTTTGTTCTGTCTGTGGGCTCAGAGTTGGTGTATATAATCTGGCCCGGAACCAGACAGATTTCCTGCAGCAGACAATTGTGCCAGACCGACCAGGCAGCGACAGCAACAGCATTTGGTGTTGTTCTTTGACCATCATGTACCGAGCTTCACCATTGGCTGTGGCGCGGTCACAGACTATCACTGGGGCTGGCTATTGACCTCAGTGCTGCTGCTGCTGCTGCTGCTGGTGTCCGTAGGTGGACACAGTGGATCTTTCTTCAGCTTTTCAAGAAGGGTTTAGCTTATCAAGCTGAGGTGCCGGTCAACTGGTGTCCTGCGCTGGGCACAGTGTTGGCCAATGAGGAGGTCATTGATGGAAAGAGTGAGCGAGGAGGACACCCAGTGGTACGTGATGCTGTGTTGTAACTGTTATATGTGGCTGTCTGTGTGATATCTCAATGGTGTGTGATATCCCAGTGGTGTGTGTATATGCCAGTGATGTGTGTAATACGGTAGTGCTTTGTAAAGTGGTAGTGATTTAGCAACAGTGTGTTATGGTGGTGCTTTGTAACATGTAGGTGGTGACTTGCTTGGCATGCTACGTTGCATGAGCTAATTATTACAACTTCATAGTGTGTGTTGACAGTTTCTAGCCCATAGAGCTGTGTGCTTCACATACCTGGCTGTTAGGTTTTAACACATGGCTTTCAATCTGTATATTCTGCCGTGTGTTGCTGCTGTTGCTACTGCTCTGCTGCTGTCACTACAGGTTCATCTTCCTATGAAGCAGTGGATGCTGCGCATCACTGCATGCACTGATTGTCTGCTGGAACTTCTCATTGAATGATACTGGAGTGACAGCATCAAAACACATCAGACTCTTAAGCTAGACTGCTGCCGCTGCTGCTGCCATTACTTCTGGTCTGGGAAGCCAATCAGACCATATTGTACACCAAATGCTGTACATCGCGCTCATGCACTGCTGCTGCTGCTGCTGCTGCTGCTGCTACTGTTACTGTAGACTGGTGTGACAGCATCAAAGCATATCAGACTCAACCAGACTGCTGCTGCTGCTGCTGCTGCTACAGGTCCGTCTGCCTATGAAGCAGTGGATGCTGCGCATCACCGCATATGCAGATCGCTTGCTGGAAGACCTTGATGAGTTGGATTGGAGTGACAGCATCAAGGACATGCAGAGAAACTGGATCGGACGCAGCGAGGTAACAAGCAATGCTGTACTACACACACTTACACGGTTCAAAAACAACGCTGTAGTGCCACATCTGACGGGATTGCATGATATACGTTGTATTAAGACAGGTTGAAACAGCGGCTGCCAAGCCATGTACAATGACATGCCAGTGTGGCAGCCTCAGTTGGTCTCATTTGGCGTAGAGAGCATTTGGTCAAGACGGCGAAAGTTTCTACATGTAGTCCTACTTCTTTCAATATGGAAATCATATTGCAGACCGCTGTTTGGCCTCTATTGCTGCATTTGCAACTGCTGCATTATTGGCGCCTGAGTCTAGTTGTGCACAGCTTCAGTGTGTCCTGCCCACAGCTGGCTCTTTCCCCACGGCTGATCGATTTATGCTTCTGCGCAAGATGTTCACGCCGATGTGAGCCTTGCGCTGGGACTGCAGGTTTGGCTGGTACCTTGGTGTGCTGGAAACCAACTGCACAAGGTCTAGGCCGCAAGAAGCTTAACATATGTATAAAACAAAAAATAGAGTAATGTTGTTACAGTCTATCACTGCAGAATTCAAGTTTTACGTGCTGTGCGTTCTCAAACTGTCTTGCTAATGTTGGTGTTAATTACAGGGTGCTGAGATCCACTTCAAGGTTCAGACAAGTGAAGGTTCAAGCCTAGGACCTGACACTCAACTGACAGTCTACACCACGAGACCAGACACACTGTTTGGAGCAACATACATGGTGGTGGCACCTGAACACCCATTACTATCTAAGGTGTGGTTCGGGTTGGTGGGAAACTACATGGTTCTCTCTGCTACAAGCCAATTACAGATACCTTCTAGATACCTTTGGAAATGCAATACGCTGGTTGTCACTGGCTCAAGTTGTGTTTTGTGCAAGTTTGACTGTGACTTTGACTGTGACCTTGACTGCAATAGTCACTGCAATTGCCTCAGTGGACTGAAGAGGGGCATAGAGTTTATAGCAACATACTTACCAGGATGTAGACATGTAGTCGTGCACGTTCGTAACTTCCGAGAGCTTTTCTGCCGCCTTTCTGTTCTGTTTGTTGCTGTCTTGTACTGGCTCTGTTCTGACCTTTTATGCAAGCAAATAACAAAGTGTCAACAAGAACTGTACTTCACATGACAGCCAGCTGGCCTGAATCAGAAGAAAGAGATAGCCTTGCAAGGATATGTTGTATTGGGATGTGTCTCCGTCACCAGGGTTCGCTTAGCAAGTAGCCTACTGGCAGTCATGAAGCAGCAGTAGCTGAATATGTAAAATAATTGATCACAACAACTGCTCATTCTATCTCGCTTGATGTTTCCTGGCTGCCTGTTGGTATGCGTTGCTGTGATCTGTTTATTCGTTTGTCATGCAGGGCCTTGCTACTGGTGGTCAGGAGTCAGCAGTAGCTAAGTATGTGACAGCCGCTGCAGCATTCTGAGCGCTTATTGTTTGTTGGCCCAAGGCTTGATTGCTGTGGTTTGTGTGTTCATGTCATGCAGGGCCTTGCTACTGGTGGTCAGGAGACAGCAGTAGCTGAGTATGTGACAGCCGCTCTGCACAAGAGCGATAGGGAAAGGCAAGAAGTGCAGAAAGACAAGACAGGGGTGTTCACAGGTGTGTAACACTAATGAATTTCAACAGCAAATACCACGATATGCATCTTCATTCGATACAAGTTCCAAGGCGAGAACATTGTTGTCACTGTTGCATATGCCGGATCATTGAAGGAGTCCAGAATAAGACTGCAGTTGCAGAAGCAGCAGCTGGCCCTCATACAAAATGGTTGTATGTTACTGTTCTCAGCGTGACGAGCTGCTGATGCTGTTGGATGAAAATTTCTGCTGCGAGCTCACTAGTGGCATCAACCACTGCACTAGACTGGCCTCTAAACCCCCAACGGTGCTGTCACATGGGGCACTTGTGCATGAGAGTTGCAATGGGCCAGCGAACCACCCACAAGGGAGGATGTAGGCTGGTGACCTGGCACCCCCTTTCCCCGAAAAGATGATATAACATCTGCCTGACCTTTAGGAGAACAGCCCAGAATCAGCAAACAACAAAGTGTTGTACAAAACCAGTGCTTCAATCTTAAGCCCTGTCTGCTTCTGCTCTGTTATCAATTGCCCACAGGTTCATACGCCATCAATCCAGCCACTGGCGAGCCCATTCCGATCTGGGTAGCGGACTACGTGCTGGGCAGCTACGGCAGCGGCGCAATCATGGCCGTACCTGGTCACGACACTCGTGACTTTGAGTTTGCTCAGAAGTTCGGACTTGAGGTCCGACAGGTTGTAGCGCCTGCTGAGGGGGATGCCGCAGCAAATGGGACCTCCAGCAGCAGCAGCAGCAGCAGTGATGGATTGCCGTATTGTGAGGAGGGTGTTGCGGTGGCTAGCAGCAGCGGCAGCAGTGGTCTGGATGTTACTGGCCTGCCAACTGCACAAGCCAAGGACAAGGTGGGTATGCGGTTTGCAGATATTTCTGGAATTGTCTTCTCTTTGTAACAGGCGGAAAAGGTAGTTTTAACAACACATGAAGTAGTGTGACAGTGGGATGTATGCATTGGCTCACAATTGAGTACATTACTGTCAATGCCCATCAGCCCTTCCCAGCCGACTGCAGCAATTGCAGTCAAGTTGTTTGCACTGAGAAGAAAGTGCGCGTCCGCGCACAACGTAACAAATATTCAAAGTTGTTTCACATCTTTGCCTGCAGGTCATAGCATGGTTAGAAGCAAAGGGCTTCGGCAGTCGGCAAGTGAACTACAAACTTCGAGACTGGTTATTCGCACGTCAGCGGTACTGGGGTGAACCCTTCCCTCTCATCTACCCTGAAAACGGCGACGGCACTGCTGTAGCCATACCAGAAGATCAGTTGCCGTTGCAGCTGCCTGAGACGGACCAATTCAAGCCATCCGGGACGCCAGAGAGTCCGCTGGCAGCTATTGAAAGCTGGGTGAACACCACAGACCCTGCAACAGGTGTGCCTTATTGGTTTGGTTCTGTTGGTTTGAGGGGGGTCGTATGCCGCCATTCTTTCCGGCGTTGTGCTTTGGATGCAAGAAGCTCAGTTGCCGCTGGAGCTGCCTGAGGTGGACCGGATTAAGCCGTCTTGGACGCCAGGAAGTCCGCTGGCAGCTATTGACAGCTGGGTTCACACTACAGACCCTGCAACAGGTGTGACTTATTGGTTGGTTTTGTTGGTTAGTAGTTGGGTTGTCGTACTGCTGCCACTGATTCCGGGGTTATGCTTTTGATGCAAGAAGCTCAGTTGTTGCTGCAGCTGCGCGGATGGACCCTTTGAAGCCGTTTTGTCCACTGCAAAGTCTGCTGGCAGCTTTTGACAACAAGCTCTTTTGCGCACCATCCTCTGAATGTTGCTGTTTGTTGCATTTTCGCGGGCTGATGGTACCTGAACCCGCCGGGATCTGCTTGTTACTGACATTGCAAGCTTGCTGCCATCAGCTGAGCCAGGACACTGCCAGCTGGTGTTCAGCTCCTCTGTGGTGTAGGCGGTTAGCATACGAGGTTCTCACCCTCGCGACCCGGGTTCGAGTCCCGGCAGGGGAACTTATGCATGTGCATGTTTTGTGTGTACTGGGTACGTCTGGGGGCGTGTGCAAAGGCACACTGCTTGCCCAGCAATGATTTGTGTTTCTTGATAGGAGAGTTCGCAGCACGGGAATACAAGGGTCAGCACTGATTCAACCCGACAGGAGGCACAAGGCAGGTGCCTAAAAGTTTGTCATTTGTAATTACTGGCCTCTGTGGTACACAGTTCTTGGACCGGCCCTGCAGAGCTTCAGTTGCGGCAGTCACGACAGGGGAATGCATGGCTGTGCACATGTTGGTGTCTGGATGTGTACAAAAGCACACTGGCAATGGGCAGGCAGCTGCCGCAGCAACCGGGTACTACTTGAGATGTATTGCCTCCAGCAGTCTTGCAAGCCCCAACAGCTTACAGAAGCCTGACAAAGTATCCTGCCGCATTTCTCGCCGCATCCTTTGTGTTTGTACTTTGTGCAGATGTGTACTCCTGGTGGTCATAAGTTGTCCACCAAGCCCCAGCCAGCCAGTTTCTGCTGGTATGGCTCAAACCTTTACAAGGTGCAATCTCACATGGTCAACTAGAGTACATGGGTGCACCTACAAACACACCCGCTATGCTGTGTGCTGTCTTGTTTTGTTCAGGTGCCCCTGCACGTCGTGAGACATCCACAATGCCCCAATGGGCAGGCAGCTGCTGGTACTACCTGAGGTTTATTGATCCCTCGAACCCCACAGCGCTTGTTGACAAGCAGTTGGAACAGTACTGGATGCCAGTGGACTTGTATGTGGGAGGAGCTGAACATGCAGTGCTGCACTTGCTGTATGCAAGGTTCTGGCACAAGGTAGGGGTATGACTTGCTTGCCTAGCTAGGAGAAAACTTTTGTAATTTCAGAACACTCAATGGAGCGAACGGTGTATGCTGGTGTTCTTGTGGACTTGTATGCTGGAGGGATGTACACTTGTGTGTCTTGCACTGGGTGCTTCCCGTGGCTTTCCACCTGTATGTGGGAGCACAAAGCGGAGTGCTGCACTTTCTGTGTACCTGTCTGGCCCGAAAATGTTCTGGCATAGAAAGAAAAAGGCTTCCAAAACCTACGCTAGATGTTGGCGCATGGTGCGCTTGTCACCTGTCTTGTCACACACATGTTTGTAGTTCTGGGAGGCTCAGCACATTCAGGCTTCTGTGTCTTATGTATGCGCATCTACGTACCGTAGAACAGAGCATGCAGCGCCCCACTTGCTGGGTGTGGAGGTTTGTGCTTCAGGCTTAAGCATTGCGCGCATATGTTACACATCAAGTATTCACTTTTCAGATATGTCTACAAAAGTTCTACATACTTCTACGTATATGACACACAAGAATGATGCGCATGATATTGTGTTTGCAGGTGCTTTATGACCTGGGTGTTGTGAGCACCAAGGAACCATTCAACCGCCTCGTGAGTCAAGGCATGATCCTGGGCGAAGTGGAGTACACATACACAGTGGGAGCAGATGGGAAGCCATGCCACGAAGATCACGAACATGCAACAACGATCAGGGTAGGTCTGCTTTGAACTGCCGCTATGTTAGGCAGCTTGGTCTGCCTTGTATTGTGGTATGAAAGTTCCGATTGCTGTCTGTGTTTGGTCTTGCACCAGCATATGGACTGGAAACAGTACCAGTGCTTTAGCAGGTAGTTGGGGCATGAAGCTGGGGGAAATTGAGTGCGCATACACAATAAAACCAGATCCACACATTATGTGCTCTGCACACTATGTGCTCACACCCACCCGCCCCGCTCAGGGCCCTCCTGCAATCAATCAACATGCTATCCCAGTGTGTGCACAGGTGTCTGAAGCTGACCTGGACAAAAAGGGTGACGGCTACGTGCTCAAGTCCGACCCTTCAATCCGTGTACACGCCCGTGCGCATAAGATGTCCAAGTCCCGGGGCAATGTAGTGAACCCTGATGATGTGGTCACAGAGTTTGGTGGTGACAGCTTGAGGCTGTATGAGATGTTCATGGGACCTCTGAGAGACACTAAGGTGGGTGGGATATCTGCATTTTAAACTGCAGATTTGGACTGCAGAAACAAGTCAAAGGCTGTTGAGAGGAATTCACCTGCATGTGGGTACTTCCACCGCCTGGGGCTGTACCCCCCGCCTCCCCATCAGCTGAATTGGACTGGACTCAACTGACATGTCACTGCTATAACTGTTGGGCATCTATCTAGTGTCTGCCTGTGAGCACCCCAATCAATGGAGCTGTTGTGTGCGGGTTACAGTCATTCACACTCCTTATATTGAGTTCATTCTTGCGTTTTCCAACTCTGGCAGTTCCATCGCCAGGACGCTGTGCTAACAACAGCAGACAGCAAGCAGGGATACTGTTCATGTGTCTTGTTGGGTTATTGCCACCAGCCATTATTACTTGCGTCCCATCTTCTACAATGTTGGTAGCCGGTTGGTCCAACTCGTTGTCTGTCACACAGTTCAACTAGTGGCACTGCAAACAGGCATAATCGATCGTCACACATGGCTATTTCCATGCCCCGCGTTGGGTGACACGCCATGGGTTTAGTTGTGTAACTGCCTTTGTTTGGCTGCTGCTTCTGCCGCACTAGGTTTGGAGCACTCGTGGCGTGGAAGGAGTTCACAGGTTCCTGGCACGCGTCTACAGGGCCTTTGATAGCGGGGTAAGTAACATGCGGCATGGCAACTCAAAGCTGCCTATGAAAAGATGTCAATAGCCGTCACAGCATTGCCTCTGGCGGTTTAGCTTCGGGTGTTTTTGACAAGATGTTTGAGTCGACCTATGAAACACATGTAACACACTTATGAGGCACATGTAGGCAGAGCATTGTGGCTTGGGGCACTGATAGCTTGTGCAGTCAAACGATACATTCAACCAAAGGAGAGCTTGCTTGTGTCCCAACAATGCTGCTGGTGCTGCTATTGCTACCCTTTGCTTCACCCATGGCCGCAAGCACGATATGTGATGACTTCATCTCTTCACTGGCATTCTCAAACACATGAATGAATAAATGAATGAATGAATGAATGAATGAATGAATGAATGAATGAATGAATGAATGAATGAATGAATGAATGAATGAATGA
>NSMO01000315.1:0-15404 GCA_002588565.1 Coelastrella sp. UTEX B 3026
AGCAGCGGCAAAAGAGGCAGCAGCAGCAAAAAAGGCAGCAGCGGCAAAAAAGGCAGCAGCAGCAAAAAAGGCAGCAGCAGCAAAAAAGGCAGCAGCAGCAAAAAAGGCAGCAGCAGCAAAAAAGGCAGCAGCAGCAAAAAAGGCAGCAGCAGCAAAAAAGGCAGCAGTAGCTCCAGCGCACCCTGTGTCAAGCCCAACAACAGCAGTGGCAATGGCTCTGCTGACACTACCCGCGGTGACCACTCCAAACGTTCAGGCAGTCAGTTTGGCCCTGATGTTGGCTTGCGCACCAACTGGGCTGTCGCTGCCAGCTACAGCATCCATGCTCTCCTCAACAGATCCATCATCTTTGAAAGATGATGGATCTGTCGAGGAGAGCATGGATGCTGTAGCTGGCAGCGACAGCCCCCAACAGCTACCTGCTATCCCTGAGAGTCGACGGTGTAGCCCTTGCTGGCAGTGATGCAAGCCCTGCGGTTCAGTTTGGGCCTGCTCCTGCCCCGGCAGCATGTGCTGCCGGACCCAAGCGCCAAGCCTGATGTCCGTACAGCCCAGGGCTGTACGTGCTGGCCGCCGCAAAGACGCTTTGCGGCTGGCCAGCCACAATCTGGGCCACCCAACACATCCGGCCTGGAGTACCATCTGAAGGCGGCTGTCTCATAGTGGGTGGATCAGGGTTTCTATATCATTGCAGTTCAAGAGGCTAGCCACACTCTCATCATATCACTGATCACTGATGGTCATACCCTGAGTGTTGCCGCTGCTGTTGAGCACACCTAGCAATCCAGCGGCATTGACTGAAGCCATGACAGTGGCACTGTCATGGCTTCAGTCAATGCCGCTGCTATTGCTAGGTGTGCTCAACAGCAGCGGCAACACTCAGGGTATGACTTTATGTATTGTCCTAACCACCGCAGTCCCAGTTCGGCTGGCACTTTGCTGATGTGGCAGCGTAAACTTGTTGCTGATGGCAGACCAGCGGTTACACTGCCATCTGATGCTGATCTTTCCCCTGATGGCCGTCTGGTGTCTGTTGGGTGATAATGCGGTGGCCATGACTTGCAAGTAGCAGGGGTGTATTGCCCTAATGATTCTATTGGACTTCAGCAGTGTATCACCAACACTGCTGGTCCTGCGTGGCAGCAACATTCACACAGTACTACCAGCAGTTGCTGACCCCGTCAACACCAGGATCCTCCACAAAGTTGCAATCATTGGGGATTGGAACTTTGTGGAGGATCCTGGTGTTGACAGGGTCAGCAGGTCAAGTACAGGCCACCCTTCTACCAGTGATAACCCCAGCACACGCGCGTGGCGAACTGCTGCACCTGCAAGTGTTGATGCGTTTCGTTTGCTACACCCTGCCACCCGCTCATTTACCTTTTGTGCTGCCAACCGGCACATGGAACGACTTGATAGGGCCTATTTGAGTTCTGCAGTGCACCAATATGTTTTGAAGTGTAGTGCCATGCCCTCAAGTGTATCTGATCACCATCCTTGCCCCGAGGCTTCCTCATAGGCCAAAAGGGCCTGGCTCAAAACGTGCACATTTTGTATTTTTCCAGCAGTGCACTACATTGGCAATCCTTTATGGACAAGCTAGAAGCTGGGTTACAGGGTTTGCCTGCATCGGATCATCTATTGTTACAGTGGTGGCCTGGGTTTAATAACAGAATGCTTGCTGCAGCAATCGACATCAGGAAGCAGTGGGTTCGGGATATTAGGCCACCATCTTTCAAGCAAGCCAGGGACACGGTCTCGACAGCTGCCGAACGGTTGGCCACAGCTGTGGGTGAACAGCAAATCAATGCCGCTATGGATGCTGTAGCTCTGGCCAAGTTACAACTTGTAACCTGTATCCACTGTTGCCGGTGAACATGATAACTGTGCTGCCATGCTGCTTGCTGTAAAGTACGTAGGGCATGAGAGTCGGCTTTCCTGGCAGCAAGTCCGCAGCCGCACTTGTACTGCTCATGTCTGGGTTGGCGGCAGGGCTGTTCAGCAAGTTTTTGCAGGCGCTTAGGTGGGCCGCACCTGGCTGCTTGTTGTGCCTACAGCTTGCCAAATGTCTTGCTTTGTTGTTGACCGCAGCTACGCTGTACTGCTTGACGCGCATGTTGCGTCTGCTTTCATACATCACACACTTGCATGCTTAACTCTTTCAACTCAGGCTTGGTACTGTTTACAGGTCTCCTCGTAATGGGAGGACGGCAGCGCATGAAGAACACTATAATTCTTTGTTATCATTGAGCAGACAGAGCTTGAGCCACATCCATAGGCGCCTAAAGACTGATAACAGTAGAGAATACTCTGCCACTTGGCATCAGCATCAAGGTGACCCTCAGAGACAGGCTATCCTTTTAGTAACCTGCTACAATCTCTGCGCGGTCCGCTCTGCCTGTCCCCTCTGTTGCTGTTGTTGAGCCCCTCTGACCAAACCAGAATCAATCTATATCACAGCCATGTGGTACAACCCACTTTGTATTTTTTGTGTGTAGGCACCATTCCAAATGGTGCCTACACACAAAAAATGCAAAGTGGGTTGTAGGTATTGTGCGCTGGCCGAGCAGGCCAGTTGACAGGCCACGCGTGTTGCAAAACATGCAAAACGGCAAAAACCTGCCATGTGGCCATAGTTACCTTTCTATCCCTTGGATAATCTGCAACGCTCTCAATGACCAATCGCTCCTGCTCCCCTCTCTGTTGCTGCTGTTGAGCATCTCTCGCCAACTCAAGTTCATAAGGCACTGTGGGTGCAGTGCTGATGACCTCTGCCTTGTGTTCTTGTTGCAGCCGTTGAAGAAAGACCTCTAAATGCAATGGGCCTAGGAACCCACACCTGGCAGCAGCAGCAGCAGGGGCGGCGGCAGCAGTACTTTTGCTAGTCTGAAAAACATTGGATGCTTGTGTGTGTGCCAATTCAACTTCATAAAGCACGGTGGGTGCAGTGCTGATGACTTCTGCCTTGTCTTCGTTTTGGGGACGCTGTGGAAAGACCTCTGTATGCAACCTAAAAACCCACACCTGGCAGCAGCAGCAGCAGTACCTTTCTGAGTCTGAAAAGTTGGTTGGTGATTGTTTTGCCGGCTGTAAATTATAAGGCACTGTTGGTGCAGTGCTGATGACTTCTATTTTGTGTTCTTGTTGTAAATGTTGCAGAAAGACTCACAAGTGCAGTGGGCCTAGGAACCCACACCTGGCAGCAGCAGCAGCAACAGTACTTTTCTGAGTCTGAACAACATTGGGTGCTTGTATCTCGCCAATTCAAGTTCATAAGGCACTGTGGGTGTGGTGCTGATGACCTCTGCCTTGTGTTCTTGTTGTAGGCGTTGAAGAAGACCTCTAAATGCAATGGGCCTAGGAACCCACACCTGGCAGCAGCAGCAGCTGCAGTACTTTTGTGAGTCTGAACAACATTGGGTGCTTGTATCTCGCCAGTATAAGTTCATCAGGCACTGTGGGTGCAGTGCTAATGATGTCCGCTCTGTGTTCTTGTTGTAGGCGTTGAAGAAAGACCTCCAAGTGCAATGGGTGTAAAAACATTGGGTGCTTGTATGTTGCGGCTCAGTGTCATAAATCACTACGAGTGCTACAGAGTGCAGTGCTATAGAGTTCTGCATTGTGTTCTCACGTTGTATCTGTTGCAACAAGCTACTACAATAACTGGGCTTAAACACCCATGCCTGGCGACAGCGGCAGCAGCAAGGGCGCCAGCAGCAGCGGTGGCACCAGTAGGTGGATTTGCAGGCTCCCACTTTCAATGCCGGTTTAATGCAATAGGCGCTGTTTATGCAGTGTTGCTGACTACAGTCAAACTATATATTCTGGTGATGTTTATAAAAAGTATTGTAACATCATTGTTCTATGATAACTGACTTTCATGTGTCTAAATCAGATTGAACGCAATGCGTCTACATGTATCTCTACATATATCTCTACATACATCTCTACATATATCTCTACATATATCTCTACATATATCTCTACATACATCTCTACATATATCTCTACAGATATCTCTACATACATCTCTACATATATCTCTACATATATCTCTACATACATCTCTACATATATCTCTACAGATATCTCTACAGATATCTCTACATACATCTCTACATATATCTCTACAGACATCTCTACATACATCTCTACAGATATCTCTACATACATCTCTACATATATCTCTACAGATATCTCTACATATATCTCTACATATATCTCTACAGATATCTCTACATATATCTCTACATATATCTCTACAGATATCTCTACAGATATCTCTACATATATCTCTACAGATATCTCTACAGATATCTCTACATATATCTCTACAGATATCTCTACAGATATCTCTACAGATATCTCTACAGATATCTCTACATATATCTCTACATATATCTCTACATATATCTCTACATATATCTCTACATATATCTCTACATATATCTCTACATATATCTCTACATGTATCTCTACAGATATCTCTACATATATCTCTACATATATCAAAAGCCAATCCATTACGAGTGTTGCTGAAGCTGTGCTATCATGATCACCTGAATCCTGCTCCCAAAGCCTCACTCGTCTCCTTCCTGACTGTGACACTGGCATCATTGAGGTTTAGCCGTTCAATGGCATCAGCTAAACCCTCATAGTCATCTGCACTAGCAGGGTATAGACCTGCAGGGACAAAGAAAATAATATTATCACTGTACTAGATCATGCGCGACTAGTGAGCTGGAATGCAGGCTATTTGACCAGCTGTTCTCGCATCAGTCACAGCAGCAGCAGCAGCAGCAGCAGCAGCAACATCGGCAGCAGCAGCAGCAACATCGGCAGCAGCAGCAGCGGCGGCAGTGAGGGGTGGCAGCACCAACAGTTGCACACGTACGTCGCTCGATGGCATCAGCTAAACCCTCTGATCATAATCATCTGCACTAGCAGAGTATAGACCTGCAGGGACAAGAAACGATGATCATCACTGTGCAGGACATGCGATTAATGAGTTGAAATGTCTGGCTCAGCCACAGCATTCACAGAAGCAGCAGCAGCAGCAGTGAGGGATTGGCTGCATCAAATGTTGCACGGTCCTTGCACACATACGCCTGGATTCAAACCTGTCTCAAGTTGTTGTTGTAGTTGTTGTGCCGTTAACTTATTTAACACAACTCAGCACTCTGGCATGCACCACTATAGCCAACAAAACGCTCTTCATTTGAAAAAGGCCGTAGGTGTTTAGCTCACCCGCAAATACCATGGGTTTAACAGGTTTGAAACCCGGCAGTGCTTCGACTGGCTGTCTGGCCAAATGCCAGGTGTCACCAACACATGCGGCTTTGACATCCTTTATGCCGGGGATTACGTAACCAACTTGACCGGTTAGTAATCTGCCGGTGGGGTGGGGTTCAGGTGCCAGGATGCCAACCTGTGGTGGCAGCAGCAGCAACGGCAGCAACAACAACAGAAATTGTATGAGAACCATCTGCTGGATGTTGATACAGTGGGTTGTTGTGAGTCTCAAATTTGTGAGAGATCACATCACCAACACGTGCCGCTTTGACATTTTTTATGTCAGGGATTACGTAACCAACTCGACCGGTCAGCAATCTGCCGGTGGGGTGGGGTTCAGGTGCCAGGATGCCAACCTGTGGTGGCAGCAGCAGCAGCAGCAACAGCAGCAAGATTGATTGTTTGAGATCCACCTGCCTGATGTTGAGCATTCCATTGGTTGTGAATTGCATTGAAAATCACATCATCAATGAAGGCGGCTTTGACATCCTTTATGTCAGGGATTATGTAACCAACTTGACCGGTTAGTAATCTGCCGGTGGGGTGTGGTTCAGGTGCCAGGATGCCAACCTGTGGTGGCAGCAGCAGCAGCAGGAATGTTTGTTAAGGATTCATCAAGCAGGCTGGCAAGTTAGTAACGTGTTGCTAACTCTGCAAGTCACAATAATACCTCGCTATGTGTCATGAAACACTACCAAGATCGCTACTTGGTTCAAAGGAGATAGGTGCTGATAACAGGAAAGCTTAAAATTGCAACATCACGCCCTGCAGCAGCTACACATCAGCAGCAGCAGCCACCGGGGCGCAGCAGCAGCAGCAGCAGCAGCAGCAGCACTTCATGTTCTCGCTGGATTGACACGGCTTTTGCACCTTGTCACCACGCTGACAAATTTCAATCCACAAATTCCACCAATATCTGATACCTATCCATCATTGAACCATAGAAGGGTGTGCAACCACTGCAAAAGATGCTATCGCAACATATGGCGCATAATGCTTGGCTCAAGGGCAGTAGCAGTAGCAGCAGCAGAGCCGGCAGCAGCAGCAGCAGCAGCATACCTCAAGCGCCTCATACTCTTGTCCAGTTGACACAGCTTGTAACTTGTCACCAGCTTTCAAGCACCCATCTACAACGGCCACGAGACATATCACCCCTCTGTACTCGTCATGGAAGGCATCAAACAGCATCAGCCGCATTGGGGCATCTGCAGTGCCGGTAGGTGCTGGTATATGCCTGCAGCAGCAGCAGCAAGTGTGAGTAGGTATGATGCATCAAAGTTCTGTCTGTCATTTTGGGTGAGGCTGTGTGCAAGCCACAAGGCAGATAACACGTCTGTGCCCGTCATGGACGGCGCCAGCACCGAGGGCAATTGCTGTGTCGTGGCTGCTGTTACATGCCTGCAACAGCAGCAGCAGTAGCAGCAGCCGTAGCTGCAGCAGCAGCAGCGGCGGCTGCGGCAGCAGGTGTAGGTACATATGACACATCATGCACGACACATGTTGTGTCTGTTTTGTGTGAGACTGACTGTGATGCTTGCATGCCCACGAGACATATCACCCCTCTGTATTCATCATGAAAGGCATCAGAAAGCATGAGCCGCAACGGGGCATCTGCAGTGCCGGTAGGTGCTGGTATATGCCTGCAGCAGCAGCGGCGGCAGCGGCAGCAGCAGCAGCACTTGATGGCGGCAGCAGGTGTAGGTAAACATGATGCATGATGCATGGCACCAAAGGCATCTGCAGTGCCGGTAGGTGCCGGGATATGCCTGCGACAGCAGCAGCAGCAGGTGTAGGTAAATATGATGCGCCACAAGGCAGACAACAGCTCTGTACTCGTCATGGAAAGTGCCAGACAGCGTCATACGTGTATACCTACTTAATTAATCAGTGCTGGTGATATTGCTTCCCAGCCCAGCCCTGTTTTAGCCGATACTTATAGCACTTATAGCACAAATTCTGCATCAACATTCTAGTCAAAAATGGGGACCGCTGACTAGTCCATTGGGTACTAGCGAGCCCATTGCAAGTTTTGGGGAAAATTTCAAGAAACAAGAGAATAAGAAAACATTATCAGTGGTATCAACGAGAGCAACTAGACTAGTACAATCAACATCTGAGTACATATACTATATCCACTTGATGACTGCTGGTGATATTGCTTCACAGCCCCCGCCTGTCTTGCCCGATCATTTGCAGCACATGTGGGTCAACATCAAATGTTTGAATCATTAGGCATTGGCTATCCCAAGTGCACATATGGAAAATGGAATACTAGAAACATGAATTACAATACTATAAACAATTATCATCACTTGCGTTCAGTAAAAGCGATCAGGCAAGTACAATGTACAGTACATATTTCATACCTACTCAATTACTGCTGGCAGTAGTTATCCACAGCCCAGGCCTGTCTTGGCCGCCACTTGTAACACATGTCCTGGGTCAACATCCAATGTTTCAATTGTTAGGTACTAGCTAGCCCATCTGCAGTGATTTGAAAAAAACCATTCAAGCCCTTCATATACACAAAGAGGTATTCAACAAACAAATATACGCTGGCTGAGAAGAGAGAAGTTGCAGTGAACACCTCACCATCTACAATGGTACCCTCCACACCCAATACGAAAAGAAGAGAAGGAAACCAATTGAAACCAACAAAGGATCAAAACCAGATGATACTATCTATCAAAACAGATGATACCATCTATATATCTCTAGTTCTATATATCTATATATTTATATTGTTTTAAACACTGTTTCTGTTACTCAAGTTGAGTACGAATACTATACCTACTTGATTACTGCCGGTAGTATCGAGTCACAGCCCGGCCTGTCTTGGCTGACACTCGTAACACATGTGTTGGGTCAACATCAAATGTTTGAACCATCCGGGCAGTGACTAGCCCAAGTGCAAACATCAACGATTGATAACGATAAGGAAAAATCACAATACTAGAAACACCTGAAAAATAAGTCACAATAATATAATCTAACACCATCACATGCATTCACAAAAGCGATCAGGCAAGTACAGTCGACAATGGACTACATACACTATACCTACTTGATTACTGATGGTAATATTTGTTCGCAGCCCCGGCCTGTCTTGGCTGACACTTGTAAGACATGTGTTGGGTCAACATCAAATGTTTGAACCATCTGGGCAGTGACTGCAGCTGGATCTGCTGACTGCATATCAACTTTGTTGAGGACTGGCAATAGCGCAAGATCTTGTTCAAAGGCCAGGTAGAAGTTGGCAACAGTCTGCAGGCAGTCACAGCAGCAGCAGCAGCAGCAGCAGCAGGAGCAACAGCAGCAGCAGGAGCAGCAGCAGCAGCAGCAACAATGCGTTGAGTCCAAGTTGACACAGTAGCAACACTGATAGGCTGTGACTGCAGCTGGATCTGGTGACTGCATATCAACTTTGTTAAGGGCTGGTAATAGGGTGAGGTCTTGTTCAAAGGCCAGGTAGAAGTTGACAACAGTCTGCAGGCAGTCACAGCATGTGAGCAACCGTTGAGCTTTCATCTCCTGACTTCATCACCAGCAGTACTTAACACATAACTGGTGCTAGAGCGTGACCACACCATGCAACAATTTGCCAGCACATGCAGCAGCACCAGCAGCAGCAGCTCTCACCCATCCCATGGTACTGAACTGGAACTGCTGTGTTGATCTATGCATTGCAAGCAGCAGAGGTTTAAGATTTGGGGTTGAGGGCTTAGCTTCCAGGCTGTCATATGACCGATGTTGCGCACACCCTAACACAAACTGGCAAACAGTTTGTAAACAAGTAACCACAAAAACAACAGTTTACTGCCCCACCTGAGCTTGTATGCCCTGGCTCGTACAACCAGCACTCAACTGGTGCTAGGGCGTACCCACACCATGCAACAGTTTGCCAGCACGCACAGCAGCAGCAGCAGCAACAACACTCGCTGCTCCAACGGGATTCAACTAGAAACGGGTTTAGGGCAGGGTATTTGGTTTTGGTTGTCACACAACCAGTGCGCAAACCAGAACGCAAACTGGCATACAGTTTCCAAACAACCAGACACAAAAAGGCAACCCTTCTACTGACGCACCTGCGCTTGTATGCCCTGGCTTGCATCCACCAACAAGATAGCACCTTGACAGGCAGCTAGGCTGCGGGACACCTGCAGCAGCAGAACACCAGCAGCAACAACAATAATCACTGACTGCTACCAGTCAGCAATAGCCATACAGTCATCGGCCTCACGGCCGGTGTTCCACAGGCGGATCCTGTACACTAGCATTCTTGTATACTATGTACAATAGCAGCGACAATAGTAAAGTCGGATGGCTGCTGACCCTGTAGATATCCAGCAGGGTCTACTATCCAAACTATCCACTAAAAAAGGTGTCCACTCATGGCTTATGGATCATGCCGTTAATGTCATTCATTAAATACGTTCCCATGGCAAACTTTGGTTGATACAAAGTAAACCAGCCACCAGTTGCCTCCCAATGCTCGGCGCCACATTCCTTCACGCACAACAGGCTTACCTCATAACTGAAGTCGACATGTCCGGGTGTGTCAATCAGGTTCAGCAGGTAATCCTGCTTATCAACCGGGTGCCTGAAGACTAATGATGCTGTTTGAGCTTTGATTGTGATCCCACGCTCTCGCTCAACCTACAGAGGAAGTGAAACAGTCAGCAACTGTCAAGTTTATAGATGAAATAACACATTTGCAGCTAGTATACATCCGCTAACCACCAGCCATTGCACTATGGCCATGGGCCCCGCACTTAATTCAGAGGCTAGTTGAGTCTTGTGAGATGCCATGGCATCCCTAGCTGGCTTTGCAATTGAAAGAGCATTGGCGCAACACTGGTCGCACTGAATTGTTTGCTGTGTGAACCGTGTGGCACAAGCATGCAAGGAATGTAAATTTGTGTATTCAAGTCAAAGACCATCAGGGGCTGGAGCGTATTATTGAAGCGAATAATTGCTTTAACCGAAAAATATCAAACCATTTCGTAATATGAAATCGTTTTCAAAGCTGAGGGCCATTACAAAGACACTTTGGACTGATATCGTCAAGAGGGATGACACATCGATATCCCGTCAATTGCACTCAGCCTGACCTTGGGTGACCCAACAATGTGTCAGATGCACGCACGTGCCATATGCAAGCTGCAGTGACACTGATACTGCAGTGGCACTAAACCTCCTCAATCAACATTACCTGCAGTTTATCCAAGTACTGTGGTCTTGATCCTGCTGGTACTGCTCCTGTCATTTGCATCAATCTGTCAGCTAGAGTGGATTTGCCGTGATCTATATGAGCAATGATACAAAAGTTCCTGCAAGGTCACAAGCACACAAGTTTTGAAAGCTGAGCTCATTACATGTGCCAGCCGGTGATATTTTCTCTGTGGATTCCAGCCAGCCACGATTTCAAGCACCTTCTTCCCTGGCTCACCCATCGATGAAAGTTCCTGCAAGGAGATAAGCACATAAGGTCAGTGTCTATGGCAACTGGGGTGTTACACAGTACCTGCCTTCTGCAGGGGGGTGGGGACCATCCCCGGTTACTGTGGTGCTAAGAATACTGGTTGATGCTCTATGCCAACTGAATCTTCAGTTCAAACAGTACCTGCCTGGCCCGTCCATTGCTCCAGGTTCGACAGGTAGCTGCCATCTAGCAATGGGTGGACCAGGGAAGAAGGTGCTCGATGTTGTGGCTAGCCGGAGTCCACAGAGCAAATCCCACCGGCTGGCACATGGAACAATCCCAGCTTCACAAAGCCATTGCTCGAAATCTACGCGTCTTGCTCCGCTGCTCAGATCTGCTGCTCAAGTACACTGCTTGAACATGCTGCTGTAACGAACATTGCTCAGTTGACTGCTCAGATTCACTGCTCAAGTATATGCGCCTTCTGATTGGACCATGTATACATGACGTTTCAACAGTATGTGATGCTCATGCTGTTGAGACATTTCTAGCACCTGAACACTGAAAGAACCGTCGACCACGTGGGATTGCTGCATGCTGTGCGCTTGGGCAGTGACATTCTGTCACTGCACAGCTTCGCTGATCTCAATTCAACATATACTGACCACCAAACCCTGCACCTGACTAAATGCGCCAGAAGATATCACTAGTGCGAGCTTACCGTATTCTCTCAGGTGGAAACTTGTCTGGAGTGTAACCGCCTCGCACAAAGCCCTTGCCAGGGTCAACATCACTGCTGCTGCTGCTGGTGCTGGTGCTGCTACCAAAGCCCCTGCTGCCGTGCCAACTGCTGCTGCAGTTGCTCAGGTGATTTGCGTGTAATGGCCTGAGGAAGCTGTGCGGTCTACTGTGTGCAGCAACAGGTTGCAAGCCACAGCAATCGTGCTGAATGCTGCCCTGATTGCTTGCATTAGAGTCAGGGTGATTCTGGCGTTTGTGCCTGCTTCTGTCCCTGGATCTAAGCGTATACGACTCTGAACCTGTACGCGGTGGCTGCTGTCGATGATGTTGCTGTCCCTTGGACGGAGACGGCTGAAGAAGCTGCCCTTTGCTGCTGTCTGCTGCTACCCCGCTGCTGCTGCAGCTAAGTGCTGAGCTGATCTGACTCCGTTGCAGGCTCTGCATCATATGTCGACACGTATGTTGGGATCCAGTAACTGTCCGCAACGGCTGCTGTAGTGTTGCATGGTGAGCACCGTTCGCAGCAGCAAAGCTGCGAGTGCTCAGGGCCTGCAGCAGGGAAAGCCATCCTGGATGCTGCGCCTGCTCTACATGCTTTAGTAAACTACATGCGGCCTCTACTAGCCCGCCCAAGGATGGCCTCATGCTGCCCAACGTTCTGCCGCGCACGATTCAAACTGGTTGCAGGTTGCCATACCGCCAATCCGCACAGCAATGCCACTCCTGCGTATTGTGTACCTTACAGCGCAATCAAAAATTACAAGAGGACAGCTTGGCCGGCTTGTTACTTTCACTGATACTGTATTGCTGTGGAAAGCGTTCAAGCAGTACAGTGGGCCGGCAACGCCACACAACTACTGTTTGTGCAGGCTATTTGGTCGCTGTGTCGGTTGCTCAGACTAGTTTGAGCTTATATGGCCTTGTACCGAATCATGAAGCAGCCTTTGGCCACTGCTGTGGCTGCCAACCTGGGAAGTGCTTGATGCAACATGCTGGCCTGGGCCCCAGGCCTGGGCCCCAGCTAGTAGCCAGACATCCCCAGTGTATACACCAATACCACAGATGATAGGAGGCAGAACATCGTGACGCCAGATACTCAAAAAGCAAGAGTATTCTTTACAGGAGCTCTGCTAATTATTCCATACCAAGGCCTCTGGTCAACCCAAGACACAGCTGCTGACTGCTGTACTGCCCAGCATGCTTCAAGCATGCTCCAAGCGACAACACAGGCCCTGTGTCGCCGGGCGACTGCACAACATCAAGACAACTCAGACCTGCAGTCTAGTCAGCATTAGTCAACTTGAATTCTGCTGGGCCCGGGCATGCATTCACAACCCAACCATCAGACACTCAATACACCATGTCATTCACTTGGTCACATATGCACCTGTCAATCCAGTCATTCCCGATATCATCATTGACGGGAAAATACTGTAATCCATGCTATATGCAAGTCACTGACACCAAACACCACACCGAACACCACAAAGTCACTAAAGCAGTGCATTGCATGATATGCTGTTATGCTATTGTACACGGTGCTAGCTATGGCAGCACATGGGAGAAAAGCAATGATGTTGCAAGTCTCATAGTAAAAGTGTTCAACCGCAGCATTATGTCGAAGCCATAGCAAGTCGTCATATCAAGTCAAAACAACGTGCGTATGTGCTGTATGGAAAAGGGCCCTGAATGCAAGGCATGTGTGTGTTATGTGCTGTTGAATAGCAGGTGACAGTAGCAACCTATGCACATGGGTCTAAGCTCTGTAACCGTTTCTGAAGCCTCGGGCCAAAGCAAACCACAAGTGAAACCCCAACAAGCACACAACAATGGTGGTCACAGTTCTATCAGTCAGATCAAACCAGCGGAGGCAGCAATGCATGAGAATCAAGCCAGCGTATACTTTGGCAAGCAGCAGAATACCAACAGGCCTTATATTGACATGACACAGATAGGCATATCAAGCCATACACAAGTCCATAGGGAAGACCTTTCACAAGTCGCTAGAAGATCGTTCATGATCACACAATACCGGTGTAGCCCCTGAGCCCCACTGCAGTCAAAAGTAATCAAATGGTGCAATTGAGATGAACCAATCCAACAGCCAGGTCAGCCTGCCATACACACCGCAATCAGCTCCATGACACCGATCAGCTGGAACAGCTACAGACAGCCTTGGAGCAAACAGGCGGATGTGCACTGCCACGGTGTCTACATGCAGTCTGCTATCGAATGCAGCAGCAGCATAACATTCTGCCCATGCAAAAGATGCATCCTGTACACAAACAATGCTTCTCATAGACAGTGGTACAGAGACGGCTTCCACTGTACCAAAGACAGTAGCCAAACAGGCGAAGCGCTAATGCAACCAAACAGATGATGAGCAAACCTGCTGTACTTCAGCCTGCAACAACCTTCAGCAACTGTGGACAACCAACTGTGGACAACCAACTGTGGACAACCAACTGTGGACAACCAACTGTGGACAACCAACTGTGGACAACCAACTGTGGACAACCATGCAAGAAGCCGGTTAGACTAATTGGTTGTCAACTCACGACAAGGGCCAACAAACAACTCTGTTCCACACAAGATGAGTCCAGCTGGTCACAGCAAAAGACGGAGAGAGATACTCGCTCATCACAGCGGCCAACAATAACAGAGCAAAATAGAGCTTAGTCGTGGCAGCAACCAAGGCCACTATATTGGCTTACACCACAGCCCAGAAGCACATACTGCAGGTGCAGCTCCAAGAGGCTCTCTAAAAGCAAGGCATGCCACAACAATATGTAGTACAGATGCGAGATGTTCCATCAACTTACTGCAGTCAGCCATCGTGCAGGCGCGTGTTATAGCTGACAGCAGCTGTTCAAAGATGTATGCTCAGTATGCTCAACCATGTAACAGCAGGACTGCAATGACTGAGCACCACAAACGATACTCATCCAGTCGTATGCAGCAGCATTTGCTGTTCTCATGAAATACCTCAATCCACAACCACCTTACTCGGCAAACAGGAGAGCACCATGACACAGACAAGTCATCGTGCAATTGCCACTGCCCATGGCCCTGTCAACACAGCACAGCATGCGCCACCACTCAGCAGACAATGACTGCACTCTTCATGTCAGCTCCACGCCACCCTCTGCAGCCAACCGCTGGCGCTGCCGCGGTGTGGATCCTCTACAGTATTGACCAATAGCAAGATATACCATGCAGCAAAACCTTACAACACAACGAGCTGCATATACAAAAGCGGAATACAGACAACTCTGTTGTGTGCAATACCGCGGCAAGTAGCAACTTTTTTTGTCAATGCAAAACAGAAGGGAAGGGCCATGCAGCCATGCATACAATTATGCATGCAACCAGGGAAAACACCACTAGGCTCTGTGCTTCATGCGCAGTGTAATCGGCGTCAATGCATGTTTACTCATGAAATGTGTGCAATAGCCGCAATTGTTGATAGCATCACCAGCCATTGTGTTGACCAGATGCAACCAATGTGTGACTGTTGCGTTGCCAACCATCATTCACAATCACCACCACCATTATGACTGCCCGCATCACATCTCTAACTTTGATGAACGCCAGTGCTGTCGTTTTGAATGTACTAGGCATCGCCACTGCGGCTGAGTGTAGTCTCCACAGAGCGCACAGCACGGAGCACCTGCTGCTGCCGCCGCCAAAGCCTTCACTCCATAGTGCGTAATATTTTGTTGTCTGAAGGCCCAACCGGTACTGCCATACTGTCCCCATTCGCCCAAGCATGGATCATATCCCGCATAGCCAGATTGGGGAACACCTGGTCGCTGCGCAGCGGCGCACCAGACACGGGGTCTGTGTGATGCTGCCTGATCCAGTCTAAGATGGCTGACCGCTGGAAACTTGCCCCAGATGGCGTTACTACCGGCTGCGTCATGATCTCCATGGTTATGGGGCACAGGAA
>NSMO01000316.1:0-15856 GCA_002588565.1 Coelastrella sp. UTEX B 3026
CATTGGCAAAATCCGCGGTTGCACGTACCGTGTCCGCTGCATTGATTCGGACATACCATGTCCGTCACAAGTTCGCAGAGCTCGCCATCGACACCGTCCATGTCACATGAACAGCGGACTAGTGGATTGTCGACTGTGCACCAGCCCTGCAGCAAAAAACATTCAGCATTCAGCTTTCAGCAAGCATACAATGTAAGCATGACATTGGCCTGACAGCTGTTAGCTCTACAAAAATGACGTACTGAGTGCTAGCTTCTGTGGCAAGTTTACCGCACGTATGCGCGATCACAAAGCCGTATCTAGCCCAATGCCAGTAGCAGCCTTTGTGAACTGCATTTGCCGTAGAGGGTATTGTTTGGAACAGTGCGGGCTTTCATTTGAAATATCAAATTCTTATTTTTTATTTGATATGTTTTATTTGATATTTTTGATGTCATTAAGTTTGATATCTTTATTTATTCATGTAACCTTGAGTGCTGCTGAGTATGTTGAGCTTAGAATAGGTGATACAGCAGCAGAGAATAGCCTATTCTATAATATATATAACTTACAAGAATAATAAGAATATATATAACATATAAGATTGCAATGATTATTATTTATGATATAATATTTAATAGAATTGGAGATATCGTTTGAAACCTCTCCATAGCTGTTGTGGCCCCAGGTGCCCCAATCGCAACACTCTTGACTCAATCACATTTATCACTTCATGCAGGGAACTTTTCCCCACAGACAGCATCCTTTGCAATCTTGAACACGGTTACATGCGAGATGCACAGAGTTGCAGTAGCCTTGGAAAAGAAGCATCACGCACTGGTAAACACACACAGAATATAAACAGCACAAAAAATTGCCAAATCTGCAGTACAATTTTCGCAACTGTGCTCCATAAATTTCATCATAACTGATGTCCCCCTTAGCGCCCCAGTCCAACGGCTGCCCCTTGTCATCACTGCTCAACCTCTGGCATGTCATATTCAACAAATAGTGCAAGACCTCAAACTTCAAAAATCAAAGCCAAAAGAAACGCAGTTGATACAATATCACGCACTGGTAAACACAAACAGAATATAAACAGCACGAAATGTGCCAAATCTGCGATACAATATTCGCACCTGTGCTCCATAAATATCGTCATAAGTGATGTCCCCCTTGGCACCCCAGTCCAACGGCTGCCCCTTATCATCACTGCTCAACCTCTGGCAGTTTCCATGTAACAATCGCCCGGGTCGTATTGGTGGCGTTCCGGGGGCAGAGCCATCTGGTGCCGGAACTCGCCCGTGATGTGGACCATCACAATAACAAATAGCAGTCGTGTCATCACACACACCAGCACACCTGAAAATAATGCAGAGAACTTTGTACACATTACTGACATAGCCTGGCTTATTATCTGGCAACGATGGTCGAAAAAGTGGTTTTAGTAAATGGTTTGGGTATTGGTAAGTGTGACAATCGGCAAGCGTCGTATTGGTGGGGTGCCGGGGCCGACCCATCTGCTGCCGGCACTCGACCGTGATGTGGACCATCACAGTAGGGACTAATCATAATGTACTGCTGCTGCTGCTGCTCCAGCTGGACTAAGCTTTGATCTCTGCCGCGATTGCCCAGCAAGTGGTTGTCAGGGGCTCTTACAACATGCTGGCAAAACCTAGCCGCCTTCGGACACCAAACTTGCACTGTGGCGAAAGGACCATGCAGCTACCCATCTCATTCCAGTGCTGCTGCTGCTGCTGCGGATAGGCCTCCACTTGTGCTGCTGCTGCTTAGTGTTTGATTCAATGATCCTTGATGTGGTTCCACCGGGTGACTCCCGTCAGCTTCACTATGCAACACAGTCCTACAGGCCATGCTGTCCCTGCTGCTGCCGCTGCTGTTACAGCCGCTGCTGCTGCTGCTGTTACTGCTACCCTTGACCGACCGTGGACAACAACATTGCCGCTGCCGCTGCCTGCGTACAATGCTGCTGTTGCTACTGCTGCTGCTGCTGCCACTGCTGCCGCTGCTGCTGCCGCCAGACACCCCAAGTACCAGTCGGAATCAGAAGTAGGCTTTTTAGAGAGAGAAACGTAACAGTGGATACCTCACCATCTTGAATGGTACTCACCACTAGCCAATAGGAACCGATTGAAACCAACAAAGGATAAGACCAGATGAAACCCTGTCAAGCACTCTGCAGCTGCTCTGTATCCAGACTGGTTCAGGTCAATTCACATCTCATTCGTTAGGTATGATATGACTTGCTGTTCACTGCTGCTCTTGGTGTTGCTGCTCACTCCTGCAGTTGCCGCCGCTGCTGCTGGTGCTGCTGCTGCTGCTGCTGCTGCTGCTGCTGCTGCTGTTCCAAAATGCCCTAGACATATACCACTGCTATATCATCCCAGATGCCCATGTCTGCGCTCTTTACTTATCTGCATGTGCTGCTGCTGCTGCTGCCACCAAAAGATAACAAATGATAATAAATAAATCAGTAACAGCAAATCATATCAGCATCGCACGCACCTGCTCTGGGTCCAGCCGGGTTCACCCCAATTCATATCTCGTTTATTCGGTCCAATATGACTTGCCGGTATACTGCTGTTCTTATCAGATCTGTAGCTGTTGGTACAGGGCCGAACATCAGCTGCACCGCAGTCAGGACCACCAACACCTGGCAGCAGCAGCAGCAGCAGCAGTAGGGATGGCGGCAGCAGCAGCAGCACGATTGCTTGCATGAGGGCGCAAGGAGCACAACGAGTAACCAACTACTATAGCTGCAAGCTGTTATGCATACAGTGTTGATGGCTGTTGGTATAATGGCGAGCATCTGTTGCACCGCAGTCAGGACCACCAACACCTGGCAGCAGCAGCAGCGATGGCAGCAGCAGCAGCAGGGATGGCGGCGGCAGCAGCAGCACGGTTGCTTGCATAAGGGCGCAAGGGGCACAACGAGTAACCAACTCTATAGCTGCAAGCTGTTATGCAAACAGTGGTGATGGCTGTTGGTATAGTAGCGAGCATCTGTTGCACCGCAGTCAGGACCACCAACACCTGGCAGCAGCAGCAGCAGCAGCAGCAGCAGCACGGTGGCTTACAAGAGGGCGCAACAAGCAGTTGATAACTCTATAGCTGCCAGTTGTTATGCATATACTACTGTTGGTTGTTGGTGCAGGGGCAAGCATCAGCTGCACCGCAGTCAGGACCACCGACACCTGGCAGCAGCGTGGCAGCAGCAACTGTGGCAGCAGCAGCACCAGGGTACTTATGCTGCTGTTGCTTTTACGATCGCGGCGACTACATCAACAGCAATAGTATGGGCTCATGTATGCAGTGCCCGGTCAAAGGAAGCTGACTTGGTCAACATTGGATGACACATTTCCCCAACTCTTTCGCAAATAGTCACACAACACTACCTCTGCCATTTGATCCAACCATCTGCTGAAGTCATATCCAGTTATGCGCGCCAGCAACTGGAAGGTTTGAGGATTGTATGGTGTGCCATAAAGCAGGTAAAGAACTAAATCAGTAGTTCAAACCACAACTCAGGTGCTGGTCGAGCAACTGAAGAGGGCACTGCCTAACTCGGTCCTGACACACTTCAGGCCAGCAGCAGCAACAGTAGCAGCAGTAGCTGCCCCACTAATCAGCTGCTGCTAATGCCCATCCTGCGCAATCCCTTGCTGACGTGTCATACCTGCCGGACAGTCACAAAGTCCCGTTTCGCCGTTACATATTCCCAGTCCGCTGCAGTTGTTCGGGCAAGGCTTGCTGTGCACCTTTGGGAGCTGCAGGGTTACTAACTGCTGCGTGTAGTAGTGCGCGCAATGGGGACCACGGACGCCAAAGCACCGGTTAAGAATTGATGTTTGTAGAGTAACCGGTTCCGGCTGCGATAAGGTGCCACTTGGGCTGGCTGATGGCAATTCAGCAGGCAAAGGTGGGTTGGGACCCCCTTGCGCCATCTTCCGCTTGTGCATGTGGCTTCCATGCGCCTTATTTGGTGAAGCGGCTGATACGGCATGCGATACCAAAAGCATCAGAACGAACGCCCGCCACAGTGCGAGCCTGGGGCTGCTGCAGCAAGCCATCCCCCCGACGAATGTCATCACAAGGCTTGCAATCTACTTATCAGAGCATCCGATGCAATCATCATCTCTTTCTTAGTGTAGGCACTGCTTACGAACAGGGGACGAGTCTCGGGCTTCGAGCTAGCCGCGCAATCACAGCGAGCGATGCACTGTCTGGCGAGATTGCATTCATTTGAACACGGTGCCAGACACAGTTTATGATCACAGACAGTTCTGTCACTTCGGCAGGCGGTTGGCATGGGTATTACGTTAAAAAGCCCGCCTAGGACTGCTAGTGACCTGTGCATCACACAGCAGGTCCTTGATTTCAATCAACATGCGCTTATCCAAAACACGATCGGCAGGGTTCACTGCAAGGATAGAGCTTCTGGATCCGGCAAATGCCAGATCACATACACCAAGCTAGTGACACCATGCTAAACACACGCGCACTTTACACAAGCCTGCCCACAGACGGCTCAACAACATCATTCGCCCCGCTACCATCGGGCCAATCAGCCAGTGCTGCTGCATCTGAAACCGCGAGCCTGCTTTTGCTGTCGATGGCCTGCATCCACGACACGATCTCCTGACTAACCGTAGCTGCTTGAGGTCCCAGCAGCACATCGTGGGTTACGCCATTCAATACGCGCACTTCAGCTCCCCAATAGTCGCCGGCAGCAGTTACCTGCGTAATCAACACCACGACATCCTCAGCAACAGCAGAAGCAGTTGCAGGTGTTGCACTGATTGGCTCATTGGCTCATTTTCATCAGCACTGTGCCGCTAACACCCTGAAGAATCCAAACATTTGTGATACGCACAAGCGGACCGAGGACGCGACGTCCACGAGGCATGTTTGTCAACTCGTCAACCGAGTAGTGATAACCACACCATCGCCACATCTGCACGTGTAACACCAACATAGACATGCCTGCTATCATGCAATCAATCTGATCAGCAATCTACTGTTCTGTCCACACATGATTCACCCTATTTTTCGTTTTGCCTCGTACCTGAAATGGTCGAATGATCCTGTCAGCAGACCCTCCCAGGGCCAGAACTGGTGGCAGCGTTTTGAGATCATCTGGGCTGGGAGCTGGAGGATACCAACCACCAACCTCCTGTAAGCGAGATATAACAACATAGTTATGTTATTTAACAAACACATATTTGCATGAGTCACTCAACTATGTGGGTGAATGTTATGCTGCAGAACCCTGTCGATGTGGCAAGTACTGTCGACATGCGCAGTACATCACACTGATTAACTGATCATCAGTGTTCACTGTTGGCATTTCTCAAGCTGCTGCTCGTGATAATAGCAATGTGAACTGCGGCTGTTTTGCGCAAGCACTATGTACTCATAATTTGAGAGGGAGAAAGCGACTAAAAAATGATGGCATTCGCTTATCGTGTTGAGTCTGCGCACAACAAATGCTACTGTCACTGCTGGTGCCACTGCTGCTGCTCACCGCGGTGATGTATGGCAGCACTGCGCTGCTGTTCTTGATCTGCGCTAGATATTTCTCAGCGTCAGATTGACTCAAATCATCTTGCCACCAACAGTACCTGAACCAACACACATACACCACTGATTACAGTGTTCTGCTTCGATTTGGGTATGTTCGGTGCAGGATTTAGCCTTCGGAGGGTTCAGAGCACTCTAGAAGCAGGAGCAGAAGCATATATTGGGTGGCGGTCCCTTGCATGTAGAATACAGCAGAATGCAGCAATTTGCTTGGCATTTCCTGTTGCATGAGCTAAACTTCACATACAACAAACTTGGCCACGCAGGTCGACTCACAAGTCATCGACACGGACAGAGCCAGCCAATAGAGCCAGCCAACAAAAAGACACTCCTGTTTGGCCGCTGGTCAAACAACTGATATGATCAATTGTGTGTGCTCTGGTAGCCGCAGCATTCAGGGTGCTGCAGCTGGTGACATGCTCAAGGTCTAGCACCTGCTGCTGCTGCTTATCTAAGTGTTGAACTATTGTTGAGTTGTGGATGTGAGAACACGATACTTAGCTGATACATGAAATTTCACACTGCTGCTGCTGCTGCTTCTGCTGCTGCTACACCTGCTTCAATGCAGCCTGGTTACTGCAATTTGAACAGTTATAAGCATCATACAATGAAAACAATAACATGCTGCCTACCACCAAGCCCCTACCTGGCCGTAGATATATCATTGAGGTGTGCGTGTGAGAGCACAATATACATCTGGTACATGAACTCCAGCACGCCCACATCAGCGATAAACCGCCCAAATGACATAACAGTCCCGGCGCAAGCGCTCGCCAGCAGTACTGCCCCCGATAGCGGCGGCAGCGGGTCTTCTATGTGCGGCAGAGCAGCAGCAGCTGCTGCTGCTGGTGTGGTGGGTGCTTCTTGCACCACCGCTGCTGCTGCTGGGTCTTGCTGCTGCTGCTGCTGCTGCCAGAGCAGTGAATGAAGGTATTCTTGAACAAACATGCCACCTAAGCTGTGGCCGACTAGGATCGGCGGCTGAGTGAAACGTCTACTGTTGATGAAAGCGCCAATATCTGCAACGTTGACTGTTAGTGGGACGCCAGCAGTAAACGGGTGCTGAGCAGGCTTGCTGCTGCTGCTAGCACTTTGCGGGTCAGCGACAAGTTGACTCGAGCCTTGCCCGCGCAAACTAATCGCGTAACTATCGTAACCCGCTGCGGCTAACGACGGCAATAGCGTTTCTGTCCAATACCACGCTGCTCTAAACAATCCATGGATGAGGACGACAGGCGGCTTAGAAGTGCTGGTATCGCCGCTGTGATGCTGCAGTTGTTGCTGATACGCCGGTAGTCCGATGACTTCGAAGACCGTGCCGCAGGGCGCGGTCCATTTTGAGCGTACGAAGTCTGCGGTTGTGTTTGCTACTGCTGCAACTACTGTTCTGGAGCGCTGTTTGACCTGTGGTGTGGTCGCTAGCCGCTGCTGGATATTAACAGCTGAACAGCTGCGCTGATGATTGGTTTGTCGAACTGCAGCGCTGCGAGCGGCTAGATACTGCTGTGAAGTGCTCGGGGCGATGCTGCAGTAGCACTGGCCAGAACAGCTGCTTCTACTGTTGGTGAGACGCGAAAGCTGCGCTAACGGCTGTACTCTCCGGCCAGGCGGACACGAATAGTGTTGAACGCTTGCCTGCGATGCAAAAACGCAGCTCATGTGGTTAACAAACCACGACCCCGGGCGACAGCACGAGGTTCACAAGTTGTGTTTGGCACTGCCGAGCGCATCCAGCAGCGCTGCCCGTGAGCATGAGGGCAGATGTGAGGTAAGCTCAAGTACAAACATATGTTGCTGTATCAGCGAACCATGAGGCTGGCAAGGCCCAGAGGTCGGAGAGCTTACTGACCAGGCTGACACTCCGCCTTTGCACCGCAGACTGCATGGTAACGCCAGCAAGACTCAGTTAATAACACGTTCTTGAGAAGCTGGCAACAGATCAAAGGCGCAGGGGCGCCCCCAAGTTCGACGAGCTGTGCTGCAGCGATGGCAAATATCTAGCGAGCTTCAGAGACCAAGTACACATGACCGAACCCAGCACAGATAGCTTTATACAGGTCAACATAGCTTCTCCTAACGGTTTGTGCGACTGGACCCCTCACAGGTGCTCATTTCAAAACCTCTACTACCTAGCGCCACGCCCGCGGGACTGTCGGCCACTCCCGCAATCACCTACACGCACGTCACCTGGCTGACAACACCCCCTCACAACACGTGATAATTGTCACAAGGTTACCTTGTATCGCAGCCAGGGGTGCTGTCAGGTAATTCCAAAACTGCTGGTCTGTTAGGTAGCCTACCAGTGTTCTTTTTTTGGCTCAGTCACCTGTACGCTGGCACGCGCACAACTTTATCATAGGCCATGACTAATGTATGTGGCCACATACTAGCAATGTAGTCATCACGTATAAACCTTACATTAATGAAACCGAACAGCCGCCACCACAATCACATGCAACATGGCCCCGGGTATGTAAGACATGCTCGTGCATGTAAAGCTGCTGAGAAGGATCCAAATGGCATATCCCCAAATGGCATATCCCCAAATCTACCGTAGATTCTACCGTTCGCTACAACCTGTCAACAGCCCCTGCTTCCATGCCTGAAAACGACCTATTACCTTCGAAAGCACTGTGCTGTCAGGTCAAGACCCCGGTGTGGCGCTATAGCCTACTGAGTTAAGCATCACAACATGCAGTGAAAGTGACTGAGCCGCTCATGATCAACAGCTCAGATGCGCTGGCAAGAACAGTGCCTTAACTGCTGCCGCCGCATGCACTGGACATCAGCACACCACCACAGCAAACACCCCGTGACTGCATCATCAATATCTGGCAAGCCACATATCAACTCTGAATCAGCTTTTTTGGCCCTATGTAACTTGCAGAAATATGTACGTTATATAATGAAAAGTAAGCCAAGGCAACAAGATAGATGCGCTGGCAAAGCTGCAGTGCCATGCAGGGGGGTCGCCATCCAGAAGGAATATGCAGTGTTTGTGGTAGCACCGCACAGTATGTCTAGTAAAGGAAGCGTCACCAGATACTAGCTACAGCCAACAAAGACCCATCATTGTCTTCAAAGATTTTCTTCAAGGTCCGGTCCGAGAGTGGATCTTGAGAATGGATTCCAGAAGGCAAAGAGTGTGTTAAGATCAAAACCAAAACCCGAAGAGAGAGACCTGATCAACACCCATACATAACTGCTGGATACTGCTGGATAAACTGATATGCTGTTAAGTGTTACAGTACCAACAGTGCTATGTTATATAACGCCACATCGTTTGCTAGAAACTGTGTGCCCAGTACAGCTACGCCCTGGCTCAAGCGGATGACGCACACCAATCAAACCCTGTTGCTGCTACTAGACCTGGTGAAAGGCCCTGGGGCTGATAAGGCATGGTTTGGTCGTGCCCAACGCGCTGCTGCTGCCAGCAATCGACCTACCAAGAACAGGAACTGCTGCCGGTACAGCGGCTGGGAGCAGCAGCTGCAATCGCTGCAGACAGCATAGGAAGGCCTGAGCTGTTGGCGCTATGCTGAAAACCCAAGACTTATGACCAACCAACCTGAAGATACCATAACCCGAAATTACCATAACCAAACTGAGCATAAGACGACGACCTTTAGGCTTGCACACTTGCAGACCTACAACACACTACCACGTGTAAGTAACCGAGCCAATGCAACAAAAATAGGTGCGCTGGCAAAACTGCAATGCTATGCAGGGGCCTGCCACCCAAAGAAGACTGAGCTGCTCATGATGACAAGCTCTGACGCTGACAGCACTTAAACACCACATTACTATACTATACCATAGTATGCACATAACTAAAACCCCTGTGTTACCAAGCGAAAAGAGATCTACGACCAAAGAGAGAAACATCTACTAAAATTTCTGCTCACATACGCCCAACCCGCTCACATACGATCACCATCGCCCCGGGCATGGCCCTCCCCCCGGCCGCGTCCGTTCCCCCGCCCCCCACGACCCCCATCCATGCCCCTGCCCCCCATGATGCTGCTGCCAGGGCCTGAGGGACCGCTGCCACCACCGCTGCCACTGGACCTGCCGCCATCCATAGCGCTGCTGCCGCCACGACCATCGCCACGGCCACGACCACGGCCACCGTCCGGATAGCCACCTATATAACAACACCAACGGCGGCAACAGCGAGAGGGCCAGTCAGACTACATCAAGCAAACAGACATATAAGATGCATTATGCAGAAACTCATGGATAGTCGCCGCAGACAGCTCGCAGTCGCCGCAGACAGCTCGCAGTCGCCGCAGACAGCTCGCAGTCGCCGCAGACAGCTCGCAGTCGCCGCAGACAGCTCGCAATCACCACAGACAGCGCAGTGGCCACAAACAGCCCACGGTTGCCACAATTTGATACTGCGTGTCACTTACCCCTGCCCCCGAAAGCCCCCTGTGATCCGCTGCGTGGGAATCCCCCCATTCCCCTGTCTCCCCTGCCCCTGCCTGGACCAGCTGGACCAGCCACACCCATACGCTGAACACGGGGGATCTTCGGCAGGACTGTCACCGTGGTGTTGCCGAGCACCAGGGCCTTCTTGCTGTAGTCAGCCAACGCCTGCAGCAAAAATAGAAGCATGATCAAAGGTATATTGCAATGGCTATGTTATAGAATGTTGACTTTGTGAGCAAGGGCATGGAGGAGTGCAGCAGGCAGGACTGTCACCGTGGTGTTGCCGAGGACCAGAGCCTTCTTGCTGTAGTCAGCCAAGGCCTGCAACGATGATATCAACACAATTAAAGGATATGGTAGAATGGCTATACCAGAAAATGTTAGATTTGTGAGCACGGGCATGGAGGAGTGGAGCAGGCAGGACTGTCACGGTGGTGTTGCCGAGCACCAGGGCCTTCTTGCTGTAGTCAGCCAACGCCTGCAACGTCGATTGGAAGCACAAAGAAAGTTACGTCAATATGTTACCGTTTTGTTGGAGTCTGTGAGCAAGGGCATGGATGACATAAGTGCAGGAGGCAGAACTGTCACCGTGGTGTTGCCAAGGACCTCAGCCATTTTGCTGTAGTCAGCCAAGGCCTGCAACGTCGATTGGAAGCACAAAGAAAGTTACGTCAATATGTTACCGTTTTGTTGGAGTCTGTGAGCAAGGGCATGGATGACATAAGTGCAGGAGGCAGAACTGTCACCGTGGTGTTGCCAAGGACCTCAGCCATTTTGCTGTAGTCAGCCAAGGCCTGCAACGTCGATTGGAAGCACAAAGAAAGTTACGTCATTATGTTACCATTTTGTTGGAGTTTGTGAGCAACAGCATAGATGAGATGACTGAGGAAGGCAGCATTGTGCTGTTGCCAAGAACCAGGGCCTTTTTGCTGTAGTCAGCCAAGGCCTGCAACGCTGATTGGAAGTGCAAAAATGTTACGTCAATATGTTGCCGTTATGTTGGAGTTTGTGGGCAACAGCATGGATGAGATGACTGAAGAAGGCAGCATTGTGCTGTTGCCAAGGACCAGGGCTTTCTTCATGTAATCAGCCAAGGCCCGCAACATCGATTGAAAGCACAAAAGTGAAACCTGGCACCAGCCCAGCAGACGATAATCTGAGGCACTTTCCTGGGTAACCCCTGTTTACTATCCTTCTCCCATGAGGGAGGGAGCCGTGTGTGAAAGAAACTGTACTGAGCCATGCAACAGATCAAATGCCCTGGCAAGAGCTGCAGCATCTGTGTGACACAAAGGTTTCTCATGATCTTCACACCCCATACCATTCACTCCTCTTTTACATCCATGTACCTCTTGTATACCCCATCTACCTTAAAAAAAACGTGGTTGTAAACCGCTCCCCTCGGCACTAGCCAGAGAGCCAGCGAATGACTCAAGAGGTGTCATGCCTTGTGTTGCGAATTTACTGGTGCCCCGGGCAGGATCCAAACCTGCGTCTTCAATAGCCAAAGCCAAGCTTTTACACCCCCACCTCTGTAAAAGAGGTCAGTTGGTACCCCATTTACCTCCGTTACGCCCCATACCATCCACTCCTAGTTGGTAGTACACATACACCTTTTGATCACACCAATGCAATCAGCCTCTGCTTTTGAGGGTTGGTAAAGCTGTCAGTAACACACAGACGTACCTTTTGTGCAGAAGCTTCATGCTCGAAGTCCACATACGCGGTGTTTGTGTCATGCGTGCGACTGGTGACAATAGAGATATTTGCAATAGATCCATACTGAGAAAAGATCTTTCCCAGATCGTCCTTTGTAGTAACACCGGGGATACCGCGCAGGAAGATCCCGCTGGCTTCTGCCCCCGCTGAGTCTGCTGCTGCTGCTGCTGTACTGCTGGGACCCACACCATCCGCAGCAGCAGGAGCAGCAGCACCAGCCTCCGGCCACTGATCGGCAGCAGGTGCTGTGCTAGCTGCTTCTGCAGCAGGTGCGCTGGGTTCTGCTGCAGCTGTGGGCTGTGGTGCGGCTGCTGCTGGTGTGGCGCTAGGTGCTGCTGCTGCTGCTGGGCTGCTGCTGGGCGGTGCTGCTATTGATCGGGGTGCGGTGCTGCTGATAGGGCCTGCTGCTGCAGGCTTGCCAAGCTTGAGACGCTCGGCATATGAGAGAGGAGCTGCTGGAGACGATGAGACCGGCTGCTGCTGCTGCTGCGCCTGCTGGGACTCAGCTGCTGGCTGCTGCTGCTGCGGCTGAACCTGCGGTTGCTGCTGCTGCTGCTCTGCTGCTGGTGGTGTAGCAGGTCCCATCTCACCAGCTGCTGTTGCTACAGCTGCTGCTGCAGCCGGCTGCTCAGCAGGCTGGGGAACTGGCGCTGCTGGTGCTGGTGCGGCTGCTGCTGCTGGAGCCGCTGCTGGTGCTGCTACTGCTGCTGGCTCTGGCACAGGCTGATAAGTTGGAACAGCGGTTGGCCTGGGTGGTGCTGCTGTAGGCTGAGGGATGTACGCCCCTGTTACAGCTGCTGCAGCTGCAGCCGCTGCAGCAGCTGCTACACTGCTAGGCACAGCTGCTGCTGGCTGCTGCAGCGCTGGCACTGCTGTTGTGGGCTGTGGTTGTACTGCTGCTGGTTCCGCTGGTTCTGCTGTTACATAGCCATTGCCTGTTGGCTCGGCTTTAGCTGCAGCTGCTGTTACTGTGATAGGGGGGTGAAGACACAAAATATCATTCAGAACAAAGAAGCCCTTGTCCTGGGGAGCGAGGAAAAAGATCTGCGTATAGCCCCGCTCGACAGCCTGCAAAAAGTGAGATAAAAGCCGCAGTAAAAGAAAACTAAGATGCAGGAACTGTGGAATGTGGCAGTAGGGGCAAGACAGTTAGGACAGGATGTGCAGGATTGAGCTGCCTGGCGTGCTGTGTGGGTGCGAACACGCAAGCGTGGGCGTGAACAAGTTTGCGGAGGCAGATGTAGATATGTCAAACAGTGCTATGTGCAGTTGGTGATCAAATAACAAACTGCTGCACACAACCGCCACTGCTAACGGCTGTACTGCTAGATGTGCCAGGGCGGCCACACACCTCGTTTGGCAGAGTTAGGCGGCCATCAACTTGCAAGAGAACGCCAGAGTTCAGGGAATATTGGGCCTCTGAATGCTCGATGGTGATTTTGGCCCCCTGAACTGTGCTGTTCACCTTCTCCTGGATTGCCTGCAGAAGGGGCACCGAGCGGCTTCAGCACTGCTAGCGGCAGCTGAATCAACGAAAGATGTTGCAAGCTGAGGTGTGAATGCATACCTGAGTCGTAGACACGGTTTGGCGAGTCTCAGGCACACCGTGGTTGCGGATGGTGAGGGTGAACTGGCTCTCCTCCTTGTAGAACCGATTCAAGTACTTGGGGTGCTTTGCCAAGACTTCATAGTAACGTTTAACAAACTCTGAAGCGACCCATCCTGCATCAGGTTTCGCAGATGATGCACTGCCGCCTCCCTGAACGCTGGCCATAACTGTTGTTGCAAAGCAAGAAAACAGTTGATAAAGCTTCTATATGGCAGGGGCCAGAGACGATCAGAGGGAGGCAGATCAGGAAGCGCTGCTAGATGGAAGGCGGGCAGTATTGCTCACGCACAGCTCAGCTTGCCTGTTGCTCCCAAAGGCACTCTGGAAAGGTGGTGGTAACTCGGTGGGCCCGTAGAGCAACCAGGCTGGCACGACTGTGTTAAACGTGGAGGGCATAAGCGCAGGTTCTTCTTCCATGTGTTGGCAACGATATCGCCTTTCAGATTCAGACACTAGTACAGCAAGCTATAACTGCTGATGCCAAGGACCCTGTGGTGGCAGCGGTGCCACCTACTTGCTTGTTTGCTTGTGATCTGAGCTGTAACGGGCTACAAATCGCATTGGTGTGTGCACGTCAAACCTGCCGCAACTCATTATGCTTTGGAATCCAATTGCTATACGGATTGATTCACCGGTCCAAAGGCCCGTTACGTGGCCACATTTGCTGCCTGCCTGACCGCAGTACACAACAGAATCACTGCTAGCCCTCATTATTGGTTGCATGAAGGCCCGCAGCATGCTGACTAGCAGTTCGAACAATCAAAATGCCCATAGCGGACGCACATACTCCGGCAGAAGCACACAACATCAGACAGGGCTGCATGCAGTAAGCTAGCAAATGCCAAGTTGGTACTGTGCAGGGCGCTCCCCTGCATCGCAACCTTGAGGACCAGAGCGGCCTCAGCGCAACTGCTGGCACCAAGATTAATATGAAAGTACGTGACAGTGTGATCACAACTGCATGAGCATAAGCTTGCAAAAGGCAAGCAGGCCTAAGCCTGCAATTACTGGTATACACCGTCAACTGACAATTGTGCACCAATAGTTGTAGCAGTCAATGTTTGGCAGCGCTTGTGTGTGGGCACTGCGTTTGATCCAAGCATCTCATGTGTTGACAGCCGACTGAGAAGTCGCCACAGCTACGGTAGCCACCCAGCAAAAGATTGGCCTGCATGACGGGTGTGGCCATGTCAAGAAGCAGAATAAGCTATTGCTTATTAAACAGCGCAAAAGTGCTGCTGCAGCTTGTTACTAACTGCAACGATTGCAGTCAGTCAGCTCATCGCGGCATTGGATCTGACAAGCCTTGCTCTTCTCCCTACCTCTGCCATGCCATGCACAGTGTGCTGCCAGCACCGTCAAGTTGACACGGTGCACGACACTCAGCCTCTGTCAGTCACAGTGTCACCCTCTTTACATAGTGTCAACTTGAACTTTGGCGGGAGCAGAGTATGAGGATTTAGGGCTCACACACTGCGGCTGATGCGAACAGTCATTGCAAGGGCAAGTGCTTGCCACAAGCGGCTTGGGGGGTCTGGCATTTTTAGCAACAGTCGCAGTGGCTCACTCAGACTATTGTACTGGGCAAAGCTGAGATGCTCAGGCTCTGCACCCGCCTCACTGGCTTGACCTGCCTCTTATACTGCCACTCCCACAACAGGCTGTGAGAGAGTGGCAGGAGAGGATTTGCCAATCCCGTTGCCCGCCCGGGGAACCCTCTCACATCTGCCGCAGCGGCTACCAGCTGGTGACTGCAGCAGCCCTCAGAGCCCCAGTAGCACATGTTCAACAACTGAAAGGTTCAGGTACTCGTGTCAATATTCTAATTTACTTGTCTCCTCACGAACAGTGTTCTCATGGGGATCGTGAGACCATCAGGCTCTGCCAGGTTCCGAGCCCATGCTGGCAAGCATGTGAGTTGTGTACAAGTACCAGCCCAACGCAGCCAACCAATGTCTGCATTGCCTCACTAAGTTCACAGCCAAGCATTTGTACTGCTTCAGGTTTCAAAATTTGGAGTTTGCCATGAGCAAGGCTAAGCAAATTCATGCTCATCCAACAAGACTCAGGCTGTAATGTTGAGCTCTTGCAACATAGAATGCCAAGCAACAGACTTTGTGGCACACTTGTGGCACTGGTACTGGACTTTGGTTGGCAGCAGTGTCCCGTTTTTCCGTACCGTGAGTTACTCAGTGGCACCAGCATCATGCGAAAAGTCTTCACCTGTGTCCTTGTCTTGTTCAAACAGCTTCCGTTCAAGTCTGTGCAGGTGCCAGAGTTGCGGAAGGCAGAAACTGCTCAAACCAATTATAAGTCATGGCCAGGTTGGCCACCTGCAGCTGGTCCGTTTGACCAGCGTCAGCTATACGGCATGCCGATTAGAACCATCGTTTAAGGTGCGACATGGAAGCTAATGCTTTCCAGAGTTCTGACCGTCATAGTGAGCAACAGGCGGTTGCCATCATGCCAGCAACTGCAGTTGCTTGCAAGGTGCAACCACCCGGGATTCGCTTTCGC